>CAUPSG010000335.1:0-15280 GCA_963513935.1 Aphrophora alni
AATATTTTTGTTCAATTAAATTACATTAAAATAAAATACGTATATATAATATATATATTTAATATAAACCTGGCAAAGTTCAACTATTAGATAATTTTATGGGGAAAATAAATAATCGTGACAGAAAAAACATACACAAAACTAGACAATCAAAAAGTTTGAAAAGAGAAGAGAGCTACGGATAGCAAAGAAAGTAATTGAATCGATCACCTTGGCTTGGCAGGACAGATTTCATTGGCAAGTTCAGTAAAGTACTCTAGCCATTTCTACGTCGAGATCAATTGTCAGGAGTGTCAAAAATGTTTAGTGTGATACAATTTTTTTTAAAGTATCCATTCAATAAACTTAGTTAGACATTGGTATAAGAAACTAAGAATGTGAATATGCTGATAAGTTATAACAGTAAAGATTTGAGCTAGAAATAAAAATCAAATCTAGGTTGACTCAACATGACGTACTGCAAGTCATAAAGTAATTTCATAACGCTCAGAGCAATGGTGAACTTCTGTATCAATACACAGTTTCCATTGCGAAGAGAACTGTTTCGTCAACACCATAATTAACCCATATCATCCTCCTTGGAGAGGAAAATAAACCAATACAAACACTTACTGATCCTTAAAGATATAGAAGATGGATCCATAGCTGAATCTACATATTTATTACTCGGATTTGAGGCTAATTTGTTAAGACTGAAGTCTCAATAGTACAGACCATAGGATGTTTAGTAGTGTAGTCATTCTATTGATTCAAGATACAAAGCAACAGTTTCTCTCTTCTGTACAGTTAAAATAGTTACAATATATTACATCATCAAGATATTTAACATTAAATGCAATCTTTGAGTTGGTAATCTTTGAGTCGTCAGCAGCGAAGGGAGTGAGGGGAATTGAAGAGAGTGATAAAAAGCTTATACAAAATGGACTTTTTTAATATATGTACTTTACTTAATCCAAAACCTTTCAAGGAATGATATGTAGGAGAAAAGCGCAATAATTTGTATGAATATTCGTTGAATAGGTTAAAATAACAAAAAGAATTTCTGAAATCATATTTATATCACAAAATACATTGTTTACCCTCTATATCTTTTTCTTTAAATTAAATATTTCTGAACAGGATGATTAAACCAAATCCAAATTTGGTATTAAAGTTCAATTTGTGGTATATTATGATTATAAAAAACCTAACATTACTAAAACCGTTAACCAAAATATCATTTCGATTTTAAAATTTAAATGTCATCTCAAACTTATTTTAAAAAAAATTGGAATAAAAAAACCAAAAGCGAACACACATAGACAAATCCCAGCTAATAGAGTTATGATAAATACTAGAATTAACATAGGTCTTACTGTTTTATAAATTAATGTTTTAACAGCTGTTTTATTATTTCAAATCAAATTTTGTTTCTAATAGTGGACCTATGCAATGTTACCAACTTTAGGTATTACACAAACTTAAATAATTTAGTTAACACAGTACAGTATTCTTAAAACTATTTTTAGAGTAATATTTGAATTTTTGATGAATTCTAGGAAATGGATTTGTAATTTTTTAAATTATCAAAATTGAAAACAATTTTTTTGTTTTAGGTAATTGGTTTTTGTGGACTACTACAAACAAATTACGTTTTAGTGTTTTTCTCCATAACTTAGTTATTCCTCAATGAAATAAAAAATTTTGAAACATTTTGTTCGTTGTTAAAAAAGAAAAAAAAATTCTCTTTTGTAAATTTAGCGGTTTTAAAATTAATCGACAATAAACTAATGGGCGATTAATTAATGGGCGCCATTTTTAAACAACACAAAATATTTTTTAATACATTTGTGTAACGTTACATGATAAATGTGGATATCAAATTTGAACTTAATATGTTCTCTACTTCCAAGTTTACAATGTTTAAAAAACATGGCAGGTTGTCTGGAAACGTAAGTTTTCGGCCTAAGTTTACATGAATTTTTTAAAATTATTTTGGTCCAAGTGTGACGGACTTAGGCTCGAGGCCGATAGCTGAGTGGGGTCTGCTTTACGCTTTGCCTTACGACATCGAAACTGCTGGTATGTTGAACAGAGCAATATAGTCTAAAGCAATATTGCAAAAGCTGACAGTATTATGGCTGTGGTGTGTTAATTTTCTGTTTTATATATTTTATTTTCAATATACGCCATGGCTGTTTAGTTAATTGGGGCCAAGCCCAATTCCCAATTCGGAAGCAGTATTTATTAATTTTACACTAGTCGAATTGACAATTCTTTGGTCAAATAGTAATTGTATTGTGTGAGTGTTTCACTAGTTATTATATTTAGTTCTGTAATGTATTATAAAATAAATTAAACTCTTAAAACTGGTGCATTAAATTAAAACTATACTATGGTGCATGGGTAGACCGGGGGTGAGCGATGTTAGCCTCGAAAATATCGTGGGCTAATAGAACCGTGACGTTCCAAAATGTAGGCCTAAATGTAACGTAGTCACAAATTGGTTTCCTTACGTTACACAAGGAATACAGCGCTGAAATATTTCGGTTCTGGTGAGACGCTGTATATACAGTTAAAAAACTTAAACACTTGTATAATTATATTTATTTTAAATAAATATTAATCATATTTCTTAGAGTGAAAATGTATTTATTGAATGCTTTCTTTCTTTTTAGAAACACACATATAATGTTGATTTAACAATAGGAGTAGCTTCCAAAGCTATCCTTTTTAAAGCTCCAACTCTCGTTTAAAAGTATTATTAAGTTAAACAAACAATCCTCTCGTTTATATAAATATCGGAGCTCAAATGTTATTCAACTGTGTCCAATCAACAAGGACCCGCTCAAGTTCAGAGTTCAGATAGATTGAATGTAGGTTTATTTTAATTAAATATTGCCAGGCGTTGGACACTGGACAGCTAGGTATACATTCACAGTTCAAACAATGGACTCTTAACAATGTCTGAGCTAAATGTTGAATTATCAATGGAGTGCAGCTGAATATCATTCTATAAGTATTGATATAAGTATCTTAAATAACGGAATATTCAAGTAATAATAACTTCTTGTATATTTACGTAATGTGAGTAGCTAAGAGAATATTTTTGTAAATCTTAAACAAGTTTTTTTAATATTCTTCACCTTACTGGAGAGCTTTTAAATAATAATATATTTGTTGTACTTACGTCTGCTCATCCAAAATTGTTTCAAAGCATTACGGCCGTTTCGACTATTTATTCAGCCATGGTCACATGCGTTATTTTATATATACCTCGTCAACATTGTTATAAAATCATTTAAAACATTAGTACGTATTTGACACACATTTATTACACTAACACATTTATTTACACACTTTTAATTTATTTTAAAAACACTTGTTTAGTTTATACGGAAATAATTTTACATAATCGACCGTATCCGGCTGTGATTAAAACTGTACTAGTTTTAATCAGTTTTATATGCTATATATGCGGCCGAAAATAACGCATGTGACCATGGCTGAATAAATAGTCGAAACGGCCGTAATGCACTGAAACAATTTTGGATGAGCAGACGTAAGTACAACAAATATATTATTAAACAAGTTTAACGAGATTTTTTATAGTCTCGAAGTAAATATTAATATTTTGTAATATTGTCTTCAATCTAGATGTGGGAGTGTTTTAGGGGTGTTTTGACATATTCCTAGATAACTCGTAATCTTAATATAAGAACAGGGCATAGTTGCGATTTAGTCAAAATAAGGGCCTAGAAATGCAATTTGGTATTGCCACTTTCTTCCAACCATTCAGCCAAAACGTTAAACTAACAATCCCCTACACTAATGTGTTTATTTTTAAGTAATATTTCTATCAAATTTTTGAGTAATCCCATTTACGTCCCTGATTCAGGAACTATGTCCCGGTGTCCTGGATTCTTCCTCGAAAGTCCCGAATAATGTAATGAAACTATGTATATTTCGTTTTTAAGTAATAAATTATTGTATTCAAATGACGCACAGAGTCTTGTTATTGCTTAAATTTAAAGTAAAAAGTTTTTTTTTTTTTTTTTTTTTTTTTTTTAGGATATAGTGATAATACAATGCGAGTTTGTGTAGAATATAAATAAAGTCTTTCATATTGTAATACACATTTTTTGGGTATTCGTTTTGTACCACTCAAAAAAAATATATAGAAAAATTTCTAATCCCTTGTCAAACCATTCTGAAAAAAAAAATTATATACTCGTAAAATAGCATGGACGTG
Organism: Aphrophora alni; assembly: GCA_963513935.1. Lineage (NCBI taxonomy): Eukaryota > Metazoa > Arthropoda > Insecta > Hemiptera > Aphrophoridae > Aphrophora > Aphrophora alni. The sequence goes on from CAUPSG010000335.1 coordinate 4,232, forward strand.
TACTGCAATAGATTCGTGATTGTGTGCTGGTTATTTGATTTGCGGTTGATTGAATGTGTGTTACCTAAATCAAATACTATTAAATTAAACTTAGAGATGCATCCAAACCAAACTGCCCTCATTATAAATTTGATGACATTTACTCGGCTAGGTTCAACTTCAAAGCCAACTTTATTTAAAAAATAAATTAAAATGTGACAGTTAAAAAGCAATCATGGAAGTTACCGGCGAGAACAAGATGAAAATGGGATAAGTTAATTGAAGCGGCCGGCTTGGCTTGGCTTGGCAGGGCAGTACAGTCCTCAACGGAGAGAAATTATTTTGCATTATTTTATCCCTCCATTAATTTTCTATAGAAACCAGAATAGTCATTGGGGAAATAATTATCAATAAACTTGGAGCAATGAATCCTTCTTACGTATAAGATAGGAATATTTATTTTATTCCTAATTAAATCAAATGCAACTAAGAGTATTGTTGAAATTCCAAGTGGGGAGATTCGGGGAAATGTTTTATTAAATTACATTTTTTATATGTGTCGGCATTAGTAACATACGCGTGTAAAGTGTGAAGCATATACGTAAAGCATATGAAGAACAAAGTGTTTTACTTCCTCGCACAAAAATGTTTTAGAAGTAATAGAAAAAAAGTATTATTTTGCTGAATGTAATTTATTAAAAAATTTCTAAGGATGTATAAGTTTTAAAAGTTCAACAAATTTTTTTAAAAAAATAGTCCTTGACGTTCTGTAATCCTGAAATTTGCAATATAGTAGAAGTACTCGAAGTTTCTTAAAGAAACAAAGATTTTAAAAATTGACTGGAACGATTTATGATAATATTTCTCTAAAATGTTTTACAAATGCTTCAAAATTTATAGGTTATTACTCTCCTAAAAATTATTGTTCTGTGGTCAATGACCAAAACTGAAAAGCAGCCTGCACCACTGTATTTAAAGTCGTATTGGTAAAAAGTGGTAAATTCGATTAAGATGAAATTTTGTTAAAGTCATAACGTTAATAACACAACGCAACCTACCAAATCGTAAAAATAAATAAATTGTGGTTTAGGTTAAATTGGCTTTATCTATTTTGAATTTTTAAAATCATTTTCAATCCATTATCTTACTGCACAAGAATAATAACATAAAATGAATACTGAACAAAACAATAATAGTAAGATGACAATTATAATTTTCAGTCTAAGTGCCTGATAATCTTAAAGTTTATTGTTAAAGTCAAAGTAAAAAAGTTTCTCCTGTTTCACATGTTGTGGTGATAATATTGTAGCTAAATTACGACGTATCACCGAATGTTCTACACAGAATCGATAATATGGGGAGGGGGAGGAGCGAGCACTGGATGTGTAGGTGTGTAAACAAATACATGTTAACGTTTTGTTAGTTAACCTGCAGATTTATTGCGGTTAAATCAAGATTAAATTTAACACTGTGATTTAACATATGGTTTCAAAACTAAATTTATACTTTCAAGTCATTACACACATCATTATTATTTGGAATTCAATAGTGTTTGAAATATATTTAAAAAACTTGTTTGTTTCTTATAAAAAAGATCGTCTTATGTGTCTATAGATCTGGTGACATGATTTCTATAAAATTGTTTACAAATGATGTTACAATCTGTGCAGTTATAGTGACAAAATCAGATTCCGTGAAATTATTGGCTTGGCTTTGTTATATTGAGCAAACCTTGTGTAAAATTTACAATCAATAATTATTTAAAAATAATTCTATAAGTGAAGATAACAACTTACTCATGTCGTCTTGTTATTGTTTTTTTGTTATGAAAAGCTTTTTTTTTTTTATTGAATAGTTCGTACTACCTAGAAACATAAATATGCATAATACAAAACTATACCCTATACACAATTGACTAATCTACAGTTAACTATTCAGGTTTTAGTTTGTACCTACACTAAAACACTAATAATCTTGACGTAAATCGGTTTATCCTTTAGGCTGTACATATGATACTCCAGTTTATATTACAGGAATATAACATCTTCAAATATTGTAGCCGTTACCTAACCTAACACAACGTAATTCCTTTTCACTTAACTAAAAGAATAAATCCACATAAAAATAGGAGAATATCCGAATTTGTCTGTTCTCTCAACACTCAATAGACTAGTTGTAGTCTCAGAAGCTGGTTTTGACATTTGTTTAAAAAAAATACCTCAACAACCTTCCCAAGAGTTGGGGATAAGAATTTATCCTTACTTTTCTCCCATTAGAAAAACTCAAACACATATGTTTTATTTTTATTTTTTCTTATTTTGATTAAATTTTGTATTTGCATGATTATTAAAAACTTGAATATATATTTAGTACAAACATTCTTTTTTTATTTATTTCTATATTATTTATTTATCTTTATCAACTATTCTTGAATTACTCTATTTGAATATTTTTGGGCGGGGTATTTGAAATAAAAACGCAATCATATTATGCTTCCGTTTTATAATATTATAAAAGTCATTCATAATTCGAAGAAAAAAAATTAATTGTACACCTATTTAAGACAATTAATAGGCTGTACCTATTATCATTCAGTTTTCACTATCACTTTAGATTGATTCATATTTTCTGCTTGAACAATTACAAAATGAAAACCATAATTTCTTTTTTAAGTAGTACTATCTTACATACATTTTGTTTTCTTACATACGTTACTATAAATAAAATTAACTGAGTAAAAACAATTTTGAGATAAAAATACGTTTTTGGAATTTTTTTTTAAATTTATTTATATACAATTGCAACTAGTTAGAACTATCTAGCAATATTTTTCTCATATCAAACTGGCTGTGTGGTGAAAAGACGTCCAGAGTCGTCCTTCACAATGCAACTACACTTGATCATGTGTATTAATCCTGCACCAAGTCAACAGGTTTCTTTCTCTTCAGCCTCCGCACTTGTGGGACGTTGCTGATCAAATGTGCCACCTCTAAATTTTTATGATCACGGAGTCTGGTTGCATGCTTTCCAGCATACTTTTGTACCTCTTCGGCGACTAAAGGCACTTTCAAATCCCGATGAATGTCTGCATTTCGGATATACCATGGTGCTCTGACAATACAACGAAGCACTTTGTTTTGAAATGTCTGTATTACTTGGATGTTACTTTTTTTGGTGCATCCCCACAATTGAATGCCGTAGATCCAGATGGGCTTTAGGATTTGCTTATACAGAAGCAGTTTATTATGTACGGACAATTCAGAGTTCCCTCCAATAAGCCAGTACATTTGTCTGTACTTCATTCCAAGTTGTTCACGTTTCTTTTTCACGTGTGACTTCCAACGAAGTTTAGCATCCAGAGTCATCCCCAGATATTTTGCCTCGTTTGCATGTGGAACGATCTGTCCATTAATCATAACTGGCTGATACACATAGTGTTTGTTGGTAAAGTTGACATGAGTAGACTTTCCTTCATTTAGTTTAATACGCCATTTCCTAGTCCAGCTGTTAACACAATTGATGGCTGATTGTAACTTGGCAGTAGCTGCTTGCATGTCTTGTCCAGTAGCAACTAGAGCGGTGTCGTCAGCGAATGTGGCTGTCAAAACCCCATCATTCTTTGGGATGTCACTTGTGTATAGTAAATATATAGTTGGCCCTAGGACACTACCCTGAGGGACTCCAGCAGCAATACTTTTTAATCCAGAATAGTCCTCACCATGTTTTACTCTGAAGTATCGATCAGATATATACGATTTTAAAATCTCACTCATTTGCCTCGGTAAATAGCGATCAAGTTTACTTTCCAAGCCCTCATGCCACACTTTATCAAAAGCCTGAGCCACATCCAAGAATATAGTTGCACATATTTTTTTCTCCTCTAATGATCTCTCTATGACATCAGTTATGCGATGTACTTGGTCTATAGTCGAGTGCCTACTACGGAACCCAAACTGATGATTTGGAAAAATTTGCCTAGCCTCAATAATTGGCTTAAGTCGATTTAGAAGTAGCCTTTCAAAAAGTTTTCCAATAGTTGATATTGGTCGGTATGATGTTTTTTCTTCCAATGTCTTCCCAGGTTTTGGGATCATAATTACCTCAGCAATCTTCCACTGTATAGGCACATATCTAATCCGTACTGCCGCATTAAAAAGATGTGTTAGCTTAATTATACATTTATATGGCAGCTCCTTGAGTATCTTAGCTGTGATAAGGTCATAACCAGGAGCTTTGTTGATTTTAAGCTTTTTTTCAATCTCATTGATGACTTCTGCTGGTGTGAATTTCTTGACCAACGTATGATCTGTATTATTAACTGGTGCTATATCTTCCATACCAGTCGGTGAGTGAGGTTGAAACACGTTTGTCAGATATTCAGCAAATACTTCTGCCTTCTCTTTGTCACTTCTGGCCCACTTACCGTCATCTCTGCGAATCGGTGGTGCATACTTTATTGGTCTTTTTAATATCTTAGCTGCTCTCCAGAGAGAATAGTCAGTATCTCTATCATCCGTCAGTTCCCTCAAAAAGGACTGAAAGCTTTCGTTCTTAATGATTTTTATTTCTTCTTTAAGTTGCTGAGTAAGCTTATTTAATACCCTCTTGTCTTCCGGAGAACGACTTTGCTGCCATCTTTTACGTGCCTTTCTCTTTTCTTGTACCATGCCTCTTACTTCTTTGATATAGTTCAGCCCAGGTGTTTTAGGTTTCAGAATTGGAGTATTATTCCATACTGATTGTTGAAGATCCGTAACCAGTTTTTCCACTTCATGGTCCAACTGATCATTTGCTTTTAATGGTACACTTAGGTTGATTCTTTGCTCAACTTCTTTACGAAATTCCTCCCAATCCGTAAGTTTATTAGCTAACTTTGGTGGGTGGGTCCTGCTAATAACTGATTCACTCAATGAAAGGACGATTGCCGTGTGGTCAGATGCAAGATCAATATTCTCCTCAATTGTGACATATTGAGATGCAATACCTCGCAGTACAAAAAAGTCAATTAAACTCGGAGTCTTAGCCGGATCACTGGGCCAATACGTAGGCTTGCCAGTAGATTGAAAATGGCAGCTTCTTGCTTCTGCAGCTGCAAGCAACTGTCTACCTTTTGGAGTTATATTTGCTGATCCCCAGTAAGTGTGTTTGGCATTGAAATCTCCACCAATAATGAAACGATCTCCAATCACTTGAAAGAACTGCAGATAATCACTTTTACTGAGCGCTTGTCCAGGTGGACAGTAAATTGCAGCAATTGTGATGTCTTTAGATTTTGTCCTAACATTTACAGCTGTTGCTTGAATGGCACTGGTTTCATAATTAATCTGTTCAAAGTGATTTATGTTTTCTTTAATTACTACAGCTGCACCTCCTTTGCCAACTTTATCAGGGCGAACTGTGTGATAAACTCTATATCCTCTTATTTTGCAGTAAGAGTCTCTTTTCATATGAGTCTCTGAAATTAGGCACACGTCTATCTTTTCACTCCAAAGAAAAGCTTCAAGCATTTGAGCTCGCTGGACTAGTCCATTAGCATTCCATGCTACTATTCTAAGTGAACTTTGCATGTTTACTTTCTTTTATTAGCAGCAACATACTTGTTGCTAATTTCAAGCTTATCTAATCTGTCTAGAATTTGTTTATTAACTGCTTTCTGCTCTTTAAGCTCAGTCAGTATAGCTTGGAACATGTCAGGCATTTTTGGAGTCAGTGAATTATCTTTCTCAGAGCCAGGTTTACTGCTCCTGACAGCTTGAGCAAAGGACTTTTCCAGCGTGAGTTGCCTCCTTACTGGTTCATTGCTTACCAGCAACAAGGGGTTTTTTGGCACCTGTATATCAATTGGTTGTATGGTACTTTGCTTCACTCCTTTAAGGTTCGGGTTTCTTATATTATTTCCTCTCTGTATGCGCCTACCATCATCTCTTTGTTTTTGGGCCATTTTGGCTACCATACATCCACGATAATTAGCAGGATGTGCTTCTCCACAATTGAAACATTTGGCTGGGCTGCTTTTTAACTTCTCGCACTTATTCGTAGAGTGATGACCTGCGCATTTAACACACCTAGGATTATTATTACAAAACCCCTGTGTATGACCATACCGTTGGCATCTCTTACACTGTAGGATCATAGCTGAACGCTTACGTAATGGCTCAATCTTGACTTTTAACCCTAATATCTGATCAATTTCATATATTTTTTTAATATTTTCTGTTTTATTGAAAACTAGCATAAATAGAGGAAGCGGTTTTAAGTTTACATCATTTCCTGTTCTTTCCCTCTTTTTAATATTGACAACTTCACTAATTGCAAATTTCCTATTCTTTAAATGTTCAGCAATAGCCTGCTCATCACATGATGGGTCAATACCCCTTGCCATAACTTTTATTGGCCGATTATTTTTATCTTCGTATGTATAATACTGAAAGTTTCCTTCTTTTAAATGGTCCATTAATTTGCGATAATCGTCGTCTGTTGCTACATTAACCTTGTGAACACCACTCACAAACGTTACCTTGTAACTACTGACTCCAGATTTACCAAGCATTTCAACAAGATGATCATATTTTTTTATTTCAATAAAATTTACTGGTGGTGGGGCAGTGGGCTTCTTTTCTCCCTGCCTTGTATGTTGATTGTTGCTTTGTTCACTTTCTTTTATAATTTGTTGTTGTGGTGAAGCATCAGGCGATGTAGAAGCTTTACGTTTTTTGTGTTTTTGCCTTATTTGTTTAACCTTCCACACAGTCTCCTTGGCTAATTCTTCTTCATCCGTATGATAATCGATGCTTTCTTTACCACAGTTTATTTCAGTCTGACTATTGGCTTCTATATTTCGGTCTTTCCTAAGAATGTAATTTTCATTTTTCAATTCAAGCATATCATGTCTTAACTGCTTAACAATTACTTCAAGGTTTTCAATCTTTTCTCTAAGCTCTTTATTTTCCATTAACAAGTCAGAATTTAGTTCTTTATCGTTACTCCCAGATGATTGTGGAGATCTACTTAATAGTGTACTTTTCTTAAATGGACTTTCACCAAGCAATAGTTGGTCCCCCCCAGAATCCTTGGGACCGACCTCCTTAGAGGGTGGATTTTCCAGTTTACCTGGTCTGCCACCTGGGGTATTACAATCCGTATGTTTATCCATTGCTCGTGGTTTGGGACTCTTCTGTTAGGGTTACCTTACCTTAGCCGAGAACACCCAGATTTAAGGCGCTGGATACTCGCCCTCTTACCTTACCCCTAAGGGTTTACCCTGTAATTATACATTCTTGGCATTTAATGGTTGCACCTACTCGACATCAGTACCGCCACCAAGGGTTAAACATATGTTTATATTTGGGATTTCTCACTTAGGCTCTTCCGCCTCTTCTGTCGTTGGGTACCATCCTCCTCCACCATCAGAGCCGTTGACCTAAGTTCCTCCGCCTCTTTCACTGTTAGGATGAGTCCTCTTCCGCCTTCAGAGCCGTTGACCAGGTTCTTCCGCCCTCTTAGCTGTTGGGAAAATCCTCTTCCACCTTTGAGGCCGTTGACCAGTTTTCACCTGTAACCCTAGGCAGGGACCCTACAAGGTACTACCATCCGGGTCAGATGGACCAAGGTTTTTTAAAGAGGTGTTACTCCTCTATCACTCACCACTTCCTGTACTGATGACAGGCCCCGGGCTTGTGACCGGTATAGCAGGTTTGTTTTTGGAATAAGGTCGGTCGTCCGCGTAGTGTACTCTACATCTCGAACTGGTGGATTGATTTTCTTCAAATTTCTTGGCTAATTGATAATACTCGCTATTCTTATAGAATTGCAACAACATTATACTTTAAAAAAAAATTTTTACTGAAAAAATATGTCTTGATATAAACTCTTGTATTTAAAATACGCTCTTATATATAAAAAAAAGAATATTTTAAATTGTTTCAGAATCATATGGTTTGTAAAATCATTCATAGTAATAATTACAAATATATTTAGTAATGCCTATGTGAAACAAAGGCATTCGTCCTTTTACTCTAGTCGTGCACTTTCGCTGTGCAAAAGTTAGTTCATAAATTCACACAATGGACCCCAGAGATTTCATGACCATATATATTCCACGTAGTTTTGTTGAAATTTACCTTAATATAGACTAAATTAAATGAATATTTTTGACCTATAGTTAATAGCTTTCTACAGTAAAAGTCAATTGAATAAAAAAGTAGAAATGAAAAACGGCAAACGCCAGAAGAAGTTCATCAGAACAATAGACTCGCCTCACAGTAATGTTCTAGTTTTATTTAGGATTGTCGGTAGCAGATATACACTATACCGAATTGAAGTTTAAACTACTAGGAGAAAGTTTGCATCACAAGGATTAAATAATAATAATAAACAGTCTACTTTGAACGTACAGAAAGAATGCTCGTAAACTAAAACTATACAATTAGATGATACACATTATCATTAGACTTTCTTTAGACATTTTTTTAAATCATTTTAATTTCGCTCTTCTCCTGTTCTATAATGTACCACCATTCTATCTCGATAAGTCCATCGAACTTGGTACATAGGTACACCATTCTTGAATCCTTGTCCTACACGATTGAATACTAACATCAAGGGCGGTTAGTTAGGTTTTAGCAACCCATTGTCGATGAAAAACCATTCACGAAAAAATAACTTTCCCTTAGGGCCTATATATATAAATATATAAACAATTGGTAAAATAAATTTTGTAACTATTAAAATTCCATTAAAAATATTTGATTTTTATTCATCTGTTGTTGAACTTATAGATTTTGTAACAGTAGATGATGAGAAACAAATTTTTAACATGGCAAATCTCTATTAAATAATACTACTAATAGAGACGAGAGCATAACCTCTTGTCTGTGTTTGAAAGATTTACATAGATATATTTACTGCTTAATGGACAGTTATACTTTTGTTCATAGTTTCAAGGACATTTCTATTCTGCTTGTAATAACAAATCAAACCGACTGAGTCACTGTCTAATTTTCTTACACTTTTACTTAATAATTGTGATTACAAATCATTATTTACAACAAATAATAAAGGGGGTGGATCTCCTGAATACAAATATTTTCTATTTGAGTCTACGAAAATGTGATCTACATTAGTCTCTATACAGAGTACTTAAATTTTGGTAATAAAATTTCAACACAATAATTTATTGACTGTTCTTGTAGTTATATTTTTAGGTAGTGATCGTCTTTGTTTTGGTTAGTGATAAGTAAATTAATTTTAGTGTGTTTTCTGTAATTGAAAAACAGTACAGATGAGCTTGTATAATAAAGATGTTCTGATGAATAATGAATATATTTAGTATACAGTAACTGCGAGAGCTCTTGACGTATAAAAATAGGGAAACCACAACAATAAATTGGCGTTGCTAGTTAGAAAATTCAAGGCAGCTAGCAGTGAGTTAAGTAAAACTCCGTTCAAAATGGTATTCCCGAATCAGTTGAAGTGGAAGAAATGGTAGCGGAAAACCTAAAGCATGAACTATCCGGAATGTACGATTTAGAAATGGTGTAATATTGCCTGCAAAAATACAGATTACAAAAAAAGAAAACTAAACAATATCAGTTTATTAGCTCGCATTATAAGGACAACCATCTGATTAGTCGTTGATTTATTTGAAACTCATCGGTTTTTGGAGCCATTCTATTTTCTACACCTAGATGTAGTTCCTTAATATTATCATCTTCAATCTTTGTCGGAAACATCTAAGAGGAAAATAAAACACGCATGAAAGCAGAACGTTTGCTATTTTAAACAATGCACATGAAAGTTTCTTCATGAAAAGATTTCTCAGCGGTAGCATACAGATATCAATTGTAAAGAACTTTATAACAGTTTTTTTTATTAGATGTGTTCAAAGTGACTGCTCTAAGACAGTGCAAAATAGTCAATTGTCCCCTTCACAGAGATATAAAAATTACATGTGTACATAAGGGCACCGAATAGATCTAAACTGGGATTTATTTGTCTCTAAAATTATTGTAAATGCCAGCCAATGACATGCTGCTTCATCCTGTTGCAAGAAGTCAGGATGCAATAGTCAATTAACGACAGTCTTGAATATTTCCTCTTGATTTGCAATAGAAGGTTTAATATTTCGTTTTAGATTTGTCACTGATCCTGCAATTCATCATTTTTCGTTAAGAAATATTGGCTATCACTCTTTGCTAAATATTTGCGTTAGGAAACTAATCAGAGCACATTTCCCGTGTTTCCTTGAAAGATCTTGGACGAACGCGGAAAGAAAGAAAGAAAGGATTTGAACTATACAAAAGAAAGGATTGCTTTCGAATATTGCAATCCTTTCTTGAAAATAATAAGACACTTTAAAATAACACAACTACGACACTGTAGTTTATACAATATTCAACTGACAGCAATATGAAGGAATAACAATAGAAATAACCGAAAGTAGGGCTATAATCGCCGCCACAACACAACTATCTGCGGTGGGTTTAGTTTCTCAACGTGTCTTTGGTGCAGTATTTTTGTACAAACGACAAATTGTAAGAACATGTTCAGCTATCATGTTGTGTTTAGAATTTTTAGTGAATATTCTGTATAAATGTTCGCAACGGAAGCCAATTTTTATTCATTCTGTTTCAATACCAGATAGAGGCCAGACAAATATTAACATCATCTTCTTGAATTAATTACTCGTCTTGTAATTATATTTACACCAATGATTCAATTTACAAGCCATTACAAATAACGTGTGACTTAAACGTAGTTACTCTCAATCTAATTTATATTACTAGGGATAAAACGAGACTGGAGGGAAAAGAATAATTTGTATATTTAATAATTCAATTTATACTATTTCAGGAATAAAATTTAAATTCCTTCGTTGTAATTTTAGAATTTAAAAAGTACAACTGAAGTATTTTCTTTCTCTGTAGTTGGTTTATTTATACAAAACCTGTGAACTTTAACAAATGTAAAATCACTGACATGAACAATACAAATGAAAGAAAAAGATGATCCTTTTTATCTTGAGAGTATCAAGGGACACTCCTCACTTCTAGCAATCTCAATTCTCCTTTT
>CAUPSG010000336.1:50000-62500 GCA_963513935.1 Aphrophora alni
AATACATTGATTCTAAATGACGTCTAAGTGCGTGGGTTCTTAATGACCTCTAAGTACGTAGTTCTAAAAGACCTCTAAGTATGTTGTTCTAAATGACCTCTAAAAACGTGCTTCTAAATGACCTCTAAGTACGTAGTTCTAAATGACCTCTAAGTACGTGGTTCTAAATATTTTCTAAGTACGTAGTTCTAAATGACCTCTAAGTACGTAGTTCTAATTGACCTCTAGGTACGTATTTCTAAATGACCTCTAAGTAAGTAGTTCTAAATGACCTCTAGGTATGTGGTTCTAAATGACCTCTAAGTACGAGGTTCTAAATGACCTCTAGGTACGTAGTTTCAATTGACCTCTAAGTAAGTGGTTCTAAATGACGTCTAAGTACGTGGTTCTAAAAGACCTTTAGGTACGTAGTTCTAAATGACCTCTAAGTATGTGGTTCTAAATGACCTGTAAGTACGTAGTTCTAAATGACCTCTAAGAACGTAGTTCTATATTACCTCTAAGTAAGTAGTTCAAAATGACCTCTAAGTACGTAGTTCTAAATGACCACTAAAAAGTTGGTTCTAAATTACCTCTAAGTACGTGGGTTCTGAATGACCTCTAGGTACGTGGTTTCTAAATGACCTCTAAGTACGTAGTTCTAAGCGACCTCTAAGTATGTGGTTCTAAATGACCACTAAGTACTTGGTCCTAAATGACCTCTAAGTACGTGGTTCTAAATGACCTCATATACGTAGTGCTAAATGACCTCTAAGTACGTGATTCTAAATGACCTCAAAGTTCGTGGTTCTAAATGAAGTCTAAGTACGTTGTTCTAAATGACCTATAAGTACATGGGTTATAAATGACCTCTACATACGTAGTTCTAACTGACCTCTAATTACATGGTTCTAAATGTCCTCTAAGTACGTGGTTCTAAATGACCTCTAAGTACGTTGATCTAAGTGACCTCTAAGTACGTGGTTCTAAATGACCTCTAAGTACTTGGTTCTAAATGACCTCTAAGTACGTTGTTTTAAATGACCTCTAAGTACGTGGGTTATAAATGACCTCTAAATACGTAGTTCTAACTGACCTCTAATTACATGGTTCTAAATGTCCTCAAGTACGTGGTTCTAAATGACCTCTAAGTACGTTGGTTTAAGTGACCTCTAAGTACGTGGTTTTAAATGACCTCTAAGTACTTGGTTCTAAATGACCTCTAAATAGGTAGTTCTAAATGACCCCTAAGTACGTAGTACTAAATGACCTCTAAGTACGTAGCTTTAAATGACCTATAAGTACGTGGGTTCTAAATGACCTCTAAGTACGTGGGTTCTAAATGACCTCTAAATACGTAGTTCTAAATTACCTCTAAGTAGTTGGTTCTAAATAACCTCTAAGTAAGTAGTTCTAAATGACCCTGTTAGATTATTTTGTTAGATTATTTTATTTGTTTGGTTGAATTTAATCGTGTGAGTCAACTTTATTAAATCAGGTGCTTTCACCATGTAAGACGATTTTATAAGTTGCTGGGGGTTTCTCCTTAGACTCTACTATTGATTCAAATTTCGCTTAGCTGTGGGCTGACTCTAAAAAAATGAAACTGGATAGGAAAAAAATACAGATTTTGATTTAGAACAAGTTTAATAAAATCGAAAATGTTCATGAATACCCTTTCACATGAAATCTCTATAAAAACATTAAACTTTTAGATTCGAGTTGGCCATTCCTCGAATTAATTAAAATTTATTGAACAAATTAACTTAACAAATTTATTGAACATTTTCTAGACTGCCAATAACAAATTTCTATCACCATAATATTACATCTAAATAAAGCCTTAACAAATGTACAATATTATCATTATCATTATTTATTTACTTAAATTGTACAAAATTGTCCCTATTCCGTTATTCGTTTTAATGAGTTTATATTTTAACCTTATAAAGTAATGAAATAAAACCCAGTATATGACTTCGTTTGATAATATTGTATTAACCAATTGAGATCTGATTTACATTAATAAAAGTTTAAGATTACTTACATTACTCTCCACCCTTTCTTCACACTTTCACTAAACACTTTATTTTGATTTTATTTATTTCAAATTTTCACAACACTTCACTGGTGTAGATTTAGTTGATATTATTTTGTTATAGCAGGTTAAATACGGACTGAGTTTGTTATTGAATTTCTTTACTTGTTCCCCCTCTGAAGATTTATTTTTTACTACCTATTATTCACGCGTTGTTCTCCCCTCTTCTTTTTTTTTTGAATCCCTCGTGTTTCTTTCTCATTGGTTAATTTTGAATATTTGTCGTTCTCATTGATTTTCCTAATGTGCAATCTTTCACACGTAGAACACTTGTTCAATGCTTAATTTGCTATTTGTAAAGTTCACTGCCTCTGCTTCTGTTAGGTGAAATTCGAGATGCCTTGCGCGTGTTGTCTCACATCCTGTTTCGGTATTTAAGTTGGTGTTTCAAATTAATTATATTTTTAATAAATTATATATAATAAATTTATAATAAATGTTGTAATATTGGTGTTCACCAATCTCTCTATTACACTCCTCCTCCCAGTTTTAAAATTGTACCACCAATTTTCTTTGGTCGTTTTCTGCTTGGTTGAAGTTAAGATTTTGAAGTTGTCAATATATTACATCAATAGTGTCACGCCTTGTTTACGTTTGATAGTTTATGTGGAATCGCTGAGTGGAATGTTCATTGAGCTTTGAAGATTTGCTGGCTAAGTGGAATGTCTCATTATCCATTTTTATTGTTACACGGTAATGTGTGTTGCCCGACTTTTGCTGTGGTAGCACATTGAAGTGTAGGCTTACTTCAATAGTACATTGTTGATATTTGTGAGTTGAAATGTTTATGCTATGCATTCGCTAGAAGTGTCAGCTGTGTTTGTCACTTTCGCTCGTTGAAATTTATGGCGTGATCAGTGCCTTCTTTTCACTGTAACGAAATTGACTATTGCTGTTGTAGAAGTTTAAGAGTAATAAGGACGTCCACTCATTTCTCTTAAATTACCTAGAATATTTATTTCGCACTTTCAGTTGTTTACTACCGTTATTATTATTATTTTGTTGTTGTCATTCTTAATGTTTACATTACTGTTTATTGATCAGATCCCAACGGGTTATTTTTCTGTTAAACTTTACTTATGGAAGCTATGTTTTAAATGTTGTCTTATTGCTTAAAGCTAATACATACTTATTTCTATTCTATTTGTACAATCTAAAATTTTATCAGATCTCAATTACTCTATTTATTTACACGTAACTAATAAATTATGGGTTTCTGGTACACAGATATATATATTTTTTATAGTTATATTGACCTTCTGTGATACATTTTCATCCTAGAAATGTGTATTGGCTCACCTTGGAGCCGTCCATATTTTAATATCTCTACCAAATATGTTAGTCTGTTTATTTTTTTTATAATTGGGTATGGGCCAGTGTACTGCATATCAAATTTCGAGGGTGTTTTTCCATGAAATTCCCTTTTTATTAATACCTCGTCCCCTTCTTGAAATTCAAAATCTGTCCTCTTCTTATCATAATAGAATTTTTGTTTATCTTGAGCTCTTTTTATGATTTCTGGCAAGGTTTGTCTAATTTCTTGAATCTGTTTTATTTGTTGTTTGATGTCGTAATTTGGGTTTTCTAGAATTTGTATTATGTCCATAGGGTTGTTTGGTTCAAAAGCGAACATTAACTTGTTTGGTGTAAATCCCGTACTTGTTTGTTTTGTTGAGTTGTAACAGTATACAATTTTGTCGAGGTATTTTGACCATTCATTTGGTTTTTCGTGTACGTAGTGTGATAACATATTGGTCAATGTTCCATTAAATTATTCTGTAAGCCCTTGTGTTTGGGGTGAATATGCACTACTTAGTATTTGGTTAATTCCTAGTGTTGAAGTTAAATTTCTTATTATTTCGTTATTAAAATGTGTACCCCTGTCAGACTGTAATATTCTCATTTTTCCATATTTTAATATTATTTTCATTAAATTCTCCGCTACAGTTTTCGCGTCAGCTGTTTTGCACTTAAAAGCCCAAGCGTATTTGGTTGTTGCGTCGGTACACGTTAAGATGTATTTATAGCCAAACGATGAGTTTACAGGCCCTATAAAATCAATAATTAATCTGCTCATCGGTTTGTGTGTCGGAAGTATTGATTTCAGAAGTCCATAGGGTTTTCTGGTTGGTATTTTTCGTTTTTGACAAGTGTTACATGTTTTTGTATAATTCTGTACGTCTGTATGTAAATTTGGCCAGTGGTATCTGTCATTGATTTTTGACATTGTCTTGTAATATGAGTAATGACCTCCTGTTAATGGGTCGTCGTGAGCTTGTTTTAATATATCTGACCTTAGTTCATACGGTATTGCTAAAAGTTTTGTTATTTCTTGACCATTGAATTTTTTGTAGTATAATATTCCATCGTCTAAAGTGTAATGTCTGGATGCTCTGTTAATTTTATTGTTATCTGTCTCTATATTTAAGAGTGCAAGTTTAATTTGTTTCAAATATGTATCTTTTGATTGTAACAATTCTATGTCCGGTGTGTTTGAATTGATTAAGAATACATCTTCAAAATTTTGGGGAATTTCGTCTCCTGTTTCTTGTCTAGACAGGAAATCTGGGAGACCCATTGTTTTTCCTTTCTTATACTGTATGTCTAAATTGTAATCTACTAATTTCGTAGCTAAGCGTCCAAGTCTATTCGAAGGGTTTTTAAACGTTTGAAAATATTGTAATGCTGAGTTGTCTGTAAAACATGTTATTTTTCTTCCTAATAAATATTCTCGCCAGTATTCTACGGCGTATGTTAATCCAAGCATCTCTTTTTCAACAGTTGAGTATCGTGTTTCATGTAATTTTAATTTTCTTGACAAATATGCTATTGGATATTCTTGATTATTGTTTGGGTCAACTTGTGTTAAAACCGCCCCTATACCTATATTTGACGCGTCTGTGTAAACTCTTGTATGTCTGACTTCTTTAAAATGCGATAGCAATGGTGGATTTGTTAGTATCGTTTTTATTTGTTCAAAAGCTTTGTTACATTTTTCAGTCCAAATTATTTTTGAATTTTTTTGTTCTTGATTTTTGAGTAATTCTGTTAAAGGGTGTGTTATTTGTGCATAATCTTTGATAAATTTTCTGAAAAATCCTGAAACTCCTAGAAAAGCTCTTATGTTACGTAATGTTTTTGGTTGCTTGAAATCCAATATTGGTTGAATGTTAGATTTTAAAGGCTCTATTCCTTCTGTTGAGACCTTATGCCCCAATATTTGTATTTCTGTATAGAAAAATTTACATTTTTTTGTGTTTAATTTCAAATTTGCTTTGTCTAATTCTTTTAAAACCGATTCTAAGTTATCTAATTTTTCTTCAAAGTTTGGTGCAAATACAATGGTATCGTCTAAATAAGCTAAACATTTTGAAAATAGGTGACTTGCTAGAACTTTGTTTAGGTTTTTCTGGAATATTGCACTTGAAACTTTAAGTCCTTGTGGTAATCTAGTATATCTAAGCATTTTATCTTGTGTTCGGATTGTTAGCAATGGTTTACTTTCCTCGTGTACTTTTAGTTGAAAAAAGGCGTTTTTTAAGTCTAATTTCGTGAAATATTGTGAATTGCTTAAACAGCTAAACATTAATTGCAAACTCGGTATTGGGAAATTTTCATTTTTTATCTGTTCATTGACCTTTCTAAAATCTGCTACTAATCTATGTGAGTTATCTTGGTTTTTAACTATAAATGCTGGCGATGCAAATTCTGTGAAGTTTGGACATTCTTCCAAAATTCCTGCTTGTACTAAGTGTTCTAGCTCTTTATTTAATACCTGTCTTTCCTGATTACTTTGGCGATATGGCGGTACTATGATACCTGATGTACCCTGAACTACTTGTATTTTGACTGGGTTTATATTTGCTGGACTGAGATCTCCGACCTCCGTAGTGAATATATGTTTATATTTTTTTATTATTTTTACTACTTGACTGTGTTGTTTTTCTGTTAGTTGTTCGCAAATTTGGAATTGTACTCCATTTTTGTCTGCAATCTGTTCTTTGTTGGAGTTTCTTTGTTGTGTTATTTGTGTAGGTGCTATTTTTTTGTTTATTGTATCATAAATTCGTGGTTCCTCTTGATTTCTGTTTATATGACCAATAAGTGTTCTTGGCATTATTATTTTTGGTGTTTTTGATGCGTTATATATGTGAATATAGTATTTATCATATTGTCTTGATATGTAAGCATGAATTTGTTTTTGCTCCCTTAAGTGTCTATCCGTTTCAAAATCCATTTGTTCGTTATAATTTTCTATCTCTCGTACCCTTAAACTCTGTCCTGGTGCAATTCTTATTTGATCGAGTGATCGTATTTCTGGGTTGCTTATTATATTGTTATTTATTATTAAACGTATGTTTTTTAAATTCTCTAACCATGATTCATTCATATCTATTATACATTTTTGGTTGTTTGACTGCAGAGTTATTTGTTTCTTACTGTAATCTATTTTTGCTTGATTAGCTAGTAAAAAATTATTTCCTAGAATCATCTTAGCATTTATTCCTGAAGCTACATAAAATTTATTTGTGAATTTTATTCCATTTATTTCAAAAGGTAAATTTATTTCTCCATGAATTTTTAAATTGTTGTCTGTGGCCGATTTTATTATTGTCTTTGTGTTAT
The DNA here is from genome assembly GCA_963513935.1 of Aphrophora alni. Classification (NCBI taxonomy): domain Eukaryota; kingdom Metazoa; phylum Arthropoda; class Insecta; order Hemiptera; family Aphrophoridae; genus Aphrophora; species Aphrophora alni. The sequence goes on from CAUPSG010000336.1 coordinate 56,704, forward strand.
TTGTTATTGTTTTATGTTTGACTAGGTCATATTGACATATCGAAACATTTGCCCCTGAATCTAAGATTGTTTCTATATCCTGACTGTCTAATGTGTTGAATGTCACTTTAATTGTGCATACTCTAGAATTTTCGTTTTTATTGATGAACAGTGTATTGTATACATCCCATGTTACGTCATTCTCCGATTTTCTTGCTTTGGATACCCCATTTTTGTTTAAGTATTGTTTGTGGAAAATGCTGTATGAATCTAATGTACATTGCTTTCGAACGGCCTGGTTTAATTTCGCTGCATCGACTATCTCTTCATCACGCGTCACAGCGCCATGTCCTATTTCACGACCTAGGTCAACATTGGTAACGATACTCTGTTTACATTGTGATCCGACTTTGTTTGTAGTTATTGTTATTTCGTTTTCTACTTCTGAATCCGTGGTGCTGTAATCCTGGGGTGAATATTGTGTTGTTACATCTAAATAGGTCCTTGGAGTTTCGCTTTCTTCATATGACTCGCCCTTGCTTTGTTTAAATTTAAGATTTCTTAAAGCCATGGAATAATGTTTTCTGTCGTTTAAGTGTCCGTCAGTGTTTTTGGTTTGTCGTTGTGTACCCAATATTAAGGTTGTCTTGTTTTGCGTATCTGATGGTTGAAATGTGTTATGATTTTGACATATGTATGTTGGAGTAGTATAGCTTATACCGTTAGCTCGTTTTTTGTTGAATTTTATTTTAGATTTATTATTAGAATAGCGTTGACTGTCTTTGAATTTGTCGTTCATTTTGCTTTTGTCGAGCATGCATGAATTCTGCTTCCGCACATTTTTTATGTGTGGTTGTTGATATTTAGCATGGAAACATGTACTTGTTTCTTGTGGGGTTGAATAGCTATTTGTTTTTATAATAGCCCCCCATTTAGCCCGTTTTTTTGGTTGTAAGTTTGTCTGAAGTTGTTATTTGAGTAACATTCTTGCACTGAGTGTCCATTCTTACTACATTTTCTACAAAATTCTTGATTTCTTTTGGCATTTGGTCTATTTTGGGTTGTATTCTGGGGGTAAGTATTTGTATTTTTATTGAAAAAGCAGTGTTCGGTGGTGTGATTGTCCATTTTACATATTTTGCAGTTGTATTGTTTGAAGAAACACCTGCTTGTTGGATGATTTGTTTTATTGCAAATTGTGCATACTTGACTTGTCCTCTTATGTCCATTAGTTGGAAAATATGCATTTCTAAATTTTGGTATTATCTGATGTTGCCTATTTTGTAATTGTTGGTTGGTTTGGTATTGTGGTTTTGTTCTTTGGTCGTAATTTTGGAATGATTTTACTTCATTGTCCCTTTGTTGTATATTTATACCTAGCGTGTGTACGATTTCCGTTAGTTGTTCTATCTTTTCCGACATTGTGTTAATCGTTTCAAAGTGTCTGTTTTCTCTGTCATTCTGGCTACCCTTATTTCTAAGGTATCTCTGTTTGTTTAGTGTTTTTTGGAGTAGTTGTTGCTCTATTTTTCTTAAATTTTCCTCTAGTTGTGTAAGTGTATTATTCTCCATTGTTATTATACATTCACAAATTTCCGGTTTTAAACCCTGTATAACATGTGATATTATCTGTTTATCGTCTATGTTGGGGTTCATTCGTCTGCAAAGGGCCTGAATTTGTAAATAAAAGCTTATTGCTGGTTCCGATTCATTTTGAACCTTATTTTCTAATAATGTCTGTAAGTTTTGACATTGGGCTATTGGAGTAAATAGGTTAATTAATTCTGTTTTTGCATTTTCCCAGGTTATGTCTACCTCTTGGTTCCTTTTAATAAAACTGTTATACCAATCTAAAGCCGATTGTGCCAGATATGTTGGTAATAGATTTATTTGTGTTTTGTCCGACCACCCGTTAGCTCTTGAAGCTACTTCGTATCTCGATATGAAAGTATGTATATCTTCTGAGGGTAAACCGTGATATTGGTAGGGTTGAACTAATGGTATTTTCTCTTTCCTTTCCATTTTAGTGGTTGTTTCTGTTTTTGTTGGTATTTGTGGTGTAGTGACTTCGTCGTAAATGTTCTCTTGTGGTTGTTTTACGTTTACATACACATTATCAAAAGCTACTGGATCATATGTGTGTGTGGTTGTTGCTAAAGGTAATTCTTTATTTTGCTCTGAGTCGTATGTAGGGTGTATTAGTGGATTAAATTTCTGTGGGTTTCTTAAAGTTTCTAATTCTTCTAACTGTGGATATTTATTTCTTTGTTGTGGGGATAGTTTGTTGAAATCGATTAGATAATCATATGCTTTTTTGTATTCTATGTCTGCTGTTAATTCAGTGTGTATTTTTTTTATTAGTGCTAAAATTTTCCTAATTTCATCAAGAGTTTTATTTTCTTTACCTTCTATTTTAAGTGCCTTTAAAATTATTATTGCTTCCTCTTTTTTAAACTTATATATGTCAGTGTTAACCAAATCCATTTATTATTAGTTAGAACCATCTCTTAAAAAAAACATTCAAACGAAATCATATACTCTATATATCTTTATATTACTTATTATCATATATTACTTATTCTCTAAACAAATGCACATCTAATTTTATATTTCTGTACTTTTTTCCCCCTTTCTTTGTTTCTTTTCAATTTGGCGCCTCCACCATGTTAGATTATTTTGTTAGATTATTTTATTTGTTTGGTTGAATTTAATCGTGTGAGTCAACTTTATTAAATCAGGTGCTTTCACCATGTAAGACGATTTTATAAGTTGCTGGGGGTTTCTCCTTAGACTCTACTATTGATTCAAATTTCGCTTAGCTGTGGGCTGACTCTAAAAAAATGAAACTGGATAGGAAAAAAATACAGATTTTGATTTAGAACAAGTTTAATAAAATCGAAAATGTTCATGAATACCCTTTCACATGAAATCTCTATAAAAACATTAAACTTTTAGATTCGAGTTGGCCATTCCTCGAATTAATTAAAATTTATTGAACAAATTAACTTAACAAATTTATTGAACATTTTCTAGACTGCCAATAACAAATTTCTATCACCATAATATTACATCTAAATAAAGCCTTAACAAATGTACAATATTATCATTATCATTATTTATTTACTTAAATTGTACAAAATTGTCCCTATTCCGTTATTCGTTTTAATGAGTTTATATTTTAACCTTATAAAGTAATGAAATAAAACCCAGTATATGACTTCGTTTGATAATATTGTATTAACCAATTGAGATCTGATTTACATTAATAAAAGTTTAAGATTACTTACATTACTCTCCACCCTTTCTTCACACTTTCACTAAACACTTTATTTTGATTTTATTTATTTCAAATTTTCACAACACTTCACTGGTGTAGATTTAGTTGATATTATTTTGTTATAGCAGGTTAAATACGGACTGAGTTTGTTATTGAATTTCTTTACTTGTTCCCCCTCTGAAGATTTATTTTTTACTACCTATTATTCACGCGTTGTTCTCCCCTCTTCTTTTTTTTTGAATCCCTCGTGTTTCTTTCTCATTGGTTAATTTTGAATATTTGTCGTTCTCATTGATTTTCCTAATGTGCAATCTTTCACACGTAGAACACTTGTTCAATGCTTAATTTGCTATTTGTAAAGTTCACTGCCTCTGCTTCTGTTAGGTGAAATTCGAGATGCCTTGCGCGTGTTGTCTCACATCCTGTTTCGGTATTTAAGTTGGTGTTTCAAATTAATTATATTTTTAATAAATTATATATAATAAATTTATAATAAATGTTGTAATATTGGTGTTCACCAATCTCTCTATTACAACCCTTAACTACGTAGTTCTAAATGACCTGTAGGTACGTAGTTCCAAATGACCTCTTAATAAGTGAGTCTAAATGACCTCTAAGTACTTGGTTCTATATGACCTCTAGGTACGTAGTTCTAAAAGACCTCTAACAATTTGTTCTAAAAAACCTCTAAGTACGTGGTTCTAAATGACCTCTAAGAACGTAGTTCTAACTGACCTCTAATTACATGGTTCTAACTGTCCTCTAAGTACGTGGTTCTAAATGACCTCTAAGTACGTGGTTCTAAATGACCTTTAAGTACGTGGTTCTAAATGACCTCTAAGTACTTGGTTCTAAATGACCTCTAAGTAAGTAGTTCTAAATGACCCCTAAGTACATAGTACTAAATTACCTTTAAGTACGTAGTTCTAAATGACCTCTAAGTACGTAAGTTCTAAATGACCTCTAAGAACGTAGTTCTAAGCGACCTCTAAATATGTGGTTCTAAATGACCTCTAAGTACTTGGTTCTAAATAACCTGTAAGTACGTGGTTCTAAATGACCCCTAAGTAGGTAGTTCTAAACGACCTCTAAGTATGTGGTTCTAAATGACCTCTAAATACGTGGTTCTAAATGAGCTCTAAGTACGTAAGTTCTAAATGACCTCTAAGTACGTAGTTCTAAGCGACCTCTAAATATGTGGTTCTAAATGACCTCTAAGTACTTGGTTCTAAATGACCTCTAAGTACGTGGTTCTAAATGACCCCTAAGTAGGTAGTTCTAAACGACCTCTAAGTATGTGATTCTAAATGACCTCTAAATACGTGGTTCTAAATGAGCTCTAAGTACGTGGTTCTAATTGACCTCTAAGTACGTAAGTTCTAAATGACCTCTGAGTACGTGGTTCTAAATGACCTCTATGTACGTAGTTCTAAGTGACCTCTAAGTACGTGGTTCTAAAAGACCTCTAATTACGTGGTTCTAAATGACCTCTAAGTACGTGCTTCTAAATGACCTATAAGTACGTGGGTTCTATATGACCTCTAGGTACGTAGTTCTTAAAAGACCTCTAAGAATTTGTTCTAAATAATATCTAAGTACGTGGTTCTAAATGACCTCTAAGTACGTGGTTCTAAATGTACTCTAAGTTTGTGGGTTCTAAATGACCTCTAAGAACGTAGTTCTAACTGACCTCTAATTACATGGTTTTAACTGTCCTCTAAGTACGTGGTTCTAAATGACCTCTAAGTACGTGGTTCTAAATGACCTCTGAGTACGTGGTTCTAAATGACCGCTAAGTACTTGGTTCTAAATGACCTCTAAGTAAGTAGTTCTAAATGACCCCTAAGTAAGTAGTTCTAAGCAACCTCTAAGTATGTGGTTCTAAATGACCTCTAAGTACGTGGTTCTAAATGAGCTCTAAGTAAGTGGTTCTAATTGACCTCTAAGTACGTGGGTTATAAATGACCTCTGAGTACGTGGTTCTAAATGACCTCTAAGTACGTAGTTCTAAATGACCTCTAAGTAGTTGGTTCTAAATGACCTCTAAGTACGTGGTTCTAAATGACCTCTAAGTAAGTGGTTCTAAATGACCTCTAGGTACGTGGTTCTAAATGACCTCTAAGTACGTGGGTTCTAAATGACCACTAAATACGTAGTTCTAACTGACCTCTAATTGCATGGTTCTAAATGTCCTCTAAGTACGTGGTTCTAAATGACCTCTAAGTACGTGATTCTAAATGACCTCTAAGTACGCGGTTCTAAATGACATCTAAGTACTTGGTTCTAAATGACCTTTAAGTAACTATTTCGAAATGACCCCTAAGTACGTAGTACTAAATGACCTCTAAGTACGTAGTTCTAAATGACCTCTAAGTAGTTGGTTCTAAATGACCTCTAAGTACGTGGTTCTAAATGACCTCTAAGTACGTGGTTCTAAATGACCTCTAAGTACGTAAGTTCTAAATGACCTCTAAGTACGTAGTTCTAAACGACCTCTAAAAATGTGGTTCTAAATGACCTCTTAGTACTTGGTTCTAAATG
>CAUPSG010000336.1:70000-72069 GCA_963513935.1 Aphrophora alni
TTCTAAATGACCTCTAGGTACGTAGTTTCAAATGACCTCTAAGTAAGTGGTTCTAAATGACGTCTAAGTACGTGGTTCTAAAAGACCTTTAGGTACGTAGTTCTAAATGACCTCTAAGTATGTGGTTCTAAATGACCTGTAAGTACGTAGTTCTAAATGACCTCTAAGAACGTAGTTCTATATTACCTCTAAGTAAGTACTTCAAAATGACCTCTAAGTACGCAGTTCTAATTGACCACTAAAAAGTTGGTTCTAAATTACCTCTAAGTACGTGGGTTCTGAATGACCTCTAGGTACGTGGTTTCTAAATGACCTCTAAGTACGTAGTTCTAAGCGACCTCTAAGTATGTGGTTCTAAATGACCACTAAGTACTTGGTCCTAAATGACCTCTAAGTACGTGGTTCTAAATGACCTCATATACGTAGTGCTAAATGACCTCTAAGTACGTGATTCTAAATGACCTCAAAGTTCGTAGTTCTAAATGAAGTCTAAGTACGTTGTTCTAAATGACCTATAAGTACATGGGTTATAAATGACCTCTACATACGTAGTTCTAACTGACCTCTAATTACATGGTTCTAAATGTCCTCTAAGTACGTGGTTCTAAATGACCTCTAAGTACGTTGATCTAAGTGACCTCTAAGTACGTGGTTCTAAATGACCTCTAAGTACTTGGTTCTAAATGACCTCTAAGTACGTTGTTTTAAATTACCTCTAAGTACGTGGTTTATAAATGACCTCTAAATACGTAGTTCTAACTGACCTCTAATTACATGGTTCTAAATGTCCTCAAGTACGTGGTTCTAAATAACCTCTAAGTACGTTGGTTTAAGTGACCTCTAAGTACGTGGTTTTAAATGACCTCTAAGTACTTGGTTCTAAATGACCTCTAAATAGGTAGTTCTAAATGACCCCTAAGTACGTAGTACTAAATGACCTCTAAGTACGTAGCTTTAAATGACCTATAAGTACGTGGGTTCTAAATGACCTCTAAGTACGTGGGTTCTAAATGACCTCTAAATACGTAGTTCTAAATTACCTCTAAGTAGTTGGTTCTAAATAACCTCTAAGTAAGTAGTTCTAAATGACCCTTAACTACGTAGTTCTAAATGACCTGTAGGTACGTAGTTCCAAATGACCTCTTAATAAGTGAGTCTAAATGACCTCTAAGTACTTGGTTCTATATGACCTCTAGGTACGTAGTTCTAAAAGACCTCTAACAATTTGTTCTAAAAAACCTCTAAGTACGTGGTTCTAAATGACCTCTAAGAACGTAGTTCTAACTGACCTCTAATTACATGGTTCTAACTGTCCTCTAAGTACGTGGTTCTAAATGACCTCTAAGTACTTGGTTCTAAATGACCTCTAAGTAAGTAGTTCTAAATGACCCCTAAGTACTACAACGAAAAAACTCTACCTTTTTTAGAGTCAGACTAATTACGCCCCCTATCTTTATTAATACGTAACAGTCTCGAATCCTGAGATTTTTAGCCTACAGGATTCGTTCTCGCGTGACAAAAAGAATAAATTATCCAATCCACTGGAAGTTTTTGGCTTACTATCTTGCTAGCCTGGATTGAATAACTTCTTCGATAATTTGAGTTGCCCCAAATTACCGGTACCCCCCTTTTTATTTACGACTTCCAGTAACTGTATTTAAGATTACCCTATTTCTCAGGGAGAACACGAATTTACTTTATTTTCGAATTTTAATCTCGCAGGTGTGTGTCCTTAGGAATACCTTTTTGATACAATATATTTTACCCTTTTTTATAATAACAAACCTGAAAATATGACATATAAATGTGTGACCAATTCTAAATAAAACACAGATTTAGAGGATAACTAAAAAAATTAATTCTTTTAATTAACTGAAATAAAAACAACTGAAATAATAAGCTTGACACAAGTCAACAAAATAAAATTCAAAACAATTTCTCTAACAAAATTAATGGATAATAACTAAATATTTTTCTTTTGAGCAGAAGGCAATCACTTATGAATTTCTTAAAATTGATATATATAAAAAATTTCTATTATTTCTGAATTTAAATTATTTAATTTATCA
>CAUPSG010000344.1:0-188000 GCA_963513935.1 Aphrophora alni
GAAGGGAAATAGAAGGTCAAAAAGCACGGAGTGGTAAAGCGGCTCAAGTCATGCAATGCATCTAACGATAGACGCGGCGGCGCATGATGTAGTGTGCGCTGACCTATTATTGAGCAACATCACGGATGCGCAGGCGTTGCCGAGACTAATGAATTAGACATACAGGCGAACAAAATAAGCGTTGGCAGGCGGAGTCTACGACGTGCGCGACTGCCGCGATAGCTTGAAAAAGAAGGAAATTAAGCAAGTTATCTATCTGCATAGCGGTGCAAAATTTGGCTATTGTCGAGGGATTCGGAGCGAAATCAGACGGTAGAACACCAATTGTTGGCAGGAAATAACGAGGTGTGGAAAGAGAAGGTGGGTTACCACCGGCGTTTACTGGTGGGAATAGCGCTGTTGCGGATAAAAAATATGGGCAGGTAGGTTGACACTGAAGAACTGCGATGCTCAGGTAGGGGAAGCAATGCCATTACTGAAACTGTTAAACCATATGACGTTGCGGAGTATGCCAACGTGTTCGCGTTGCCTGAGAAATGCTGAAATTGGGTTGGCATATCTCAAAAATTATTTTTTCAACAAAGCCCGTCCTTGCTGAGCCAGACCGTCAGTGAGCGCCGTTGGCGTAGTGCGTCATTATATGTTTTCAATTGGTGATTTTAAACTTCTGCCTTGCTAATATTCGCGACGCGATGCCAGGGGTGAGGGCACTCGATTCTGTTACCCGCCGAAAGTTCGATTTATTCAACAAAGCCATCATCAGCATAAAACAGCCAGCGATGATTGCCCTTCTTCCGCACATAAGATTTTTGTTCGCCTGCTTCACAGAAGATAACCATTTCAGCATTAGGCGCTATGCTATCAGGAACCTGCTGTGGTGTATTTTTTTTTAAATCCAGAAGAACAGTATTGAGGTGATTTCCAATAATCGTGCAGTATCCCTGCATTCAAAACCATTTATTGCCATATCGACGATAATTTTGTGTATGCTTGGTTGAGTGCTTCGATACCGAAAATCAAGCTGTAATTTTTTTAAACACAGCTTGCAGATGTAGCGTTGAACTCCCGTTCCCAAATGCCCAGTACATGCGACTCAATTGGCTTTACTACACCGATGGCAGTCAGGCAACATAAATTTTTGCATATGCATTTATTAAAATTAGGATTTTAATAAATCTAAGACACAACCCGCGTGGTGAACCATGGCAAAATTGAAGTTCAAAATCATGAATTGGGAAACATATAACGACGCACTACGGCAACGGGGATTGCTGACGCTCTGGCTCAGCGGTGACGCCGCCGTTGAAAAGTACGAAGAGGCTGGTTTAAATCGGCACAGCAGGGCAAAGGGTTGCGATTTAGATTTATTGGTTTCCTATGCTTTAATTCTTAAAATGCATATGATAAAGATTAATCTTATATTATTTCGTTGTAGTAAATTTCATGGAGTTTGATGTAATGGACATTCGGCATCTGGAGTTCAACGCTACATCTGCAAACTGTGTTTAAAACCGTTGCAGCTTTATTTTCGCTATCGAGGCGTTCAAACAGACATATACCAGGCTATCGTCGAGATGGCAATGAATGGTTCTGGATGCAGTGGTACTGCACTAGTATTGGGAATTAGCCTCAATACTGTTTTTGCCAATTTAAAAAAATAACGCCACAGCCGGCACCTAATAGCATAAATCATAATGCTGAAGTCGGTATCTTCTGTGAAGCAGATGAACAATGGTCTTCTGTACTGAACACGGACAATACTCGCGGGCTTTTTTATACTGATGACCGCATAAAAACCGATTATGTCCTTATATTTCTTGACCGCAAAATGCAGAGACGTTGCAGAAATTATTAACATTGTTAAACAAGTTCAAGATGGTGCTTTACATTACTGCTGTATAGCCAGTTTTGTAAGTTCTTATTGAATTCAACCAGTTATGTTGTAAGCAAAATATACTCAGCGGTTAGAGTAGCATAACTTGAATTTACGTATCCACATGAACCGTCTTGCTTGTAAACTAATTTATTTTTTCAAGATCAAAAAGAATGCGTGACAAAATTACTAAAGGTATATGACCGTTCATCACTATCAGTGAACTTGAGGCACGACTAGGCCACTGCGCCACACCGATATGGCAATAACTACTGTGCTGATGGTTAAAATCGTTTTTCACTTAACCTGCGCGCGTTTAAGAGGTTTATCGACTCGTTTTTTTAGATAATGGATGTTCCGGAGCGTTGCCCGAATTATACTAGCATCAGCAAGCGGTATCGGAGTGTTCACATCAACATCAAGACGCCGACACGTATAGAGATAGCTCACCTGGTTATTAATTATACCGACTTGAAGGTGTTCGGCGAAGAGGAATGGAAGGTCAAAAAGCACGGAGCGGCAACGGGCGGAAATAATGCAAGCTGCACCTGATTATAAACGCGGCGACGCATGAGATAGTGTGTGCTGACCGATCATTAAGCAACGTTACTGACGCGCAGGCGTTGCCGGAACTAATGAGTTAGACACACAAGAGGATAATGCAAGCGTTGCCAAATGCAGTCTACGACGTGCGCTACTGCCACGACAGCCTGAAAAGATAGGAAGTTAAGCCAATTATCCCTCCGCATAGCGGTGCGAAATACTGGTTTCTGTCGAGGTACCCGAAACGAAATTAGGCGGTAGTTCACCAATTTCTGACAGGAAATAACGAGGGGTGGAAAGAGAAAATGGGTTAGCACTGGCGGGAATGGCGAAAATGGCGGTGTTGTGAATAAAAAAGGTATATGCAGGTCGGTTGACAGTGCGCAATTACGATACTCAGGTAGCATAAGCAATGATCTTAGGCTTTGTTGAATAAACAGAACTTTCGGTGGGCAACAGAATCAGAGCGCTTTCACCCTGAGATCGCGTAGTGAACCATGGCAAAGCAGAAGTTTTAAATCACCAATTTGAAAACATATAACGACACACTACGACAACGGGGCTCGCTGCCGGTCTGCCTCAGCGATGACGCCGTTGCCGCATGCTACGAAAAAGCTGGTTCAAAGCAGCGCGGCAGGGCACTGCGCTACACTAATACAGCGATAACTACTGCACTAATCTTTAAAATCGTCTTTCACCTTAACTTGCTGGCGTTACAGGGGTTATCGACTCGTTTTTCCAGATAATTGATATGCCGTTGTTTTGCCCGAATTATACCAGCATCAGCAAACGGTCCCGGAGTGTTAACGTCAACATCAAGACGCCGACACGTGGAGAGATAGCTCATCTGGTGATTAATGCTACCGGGTTAAAGGTGTTCCGCGAAGGGGAATGAAAAGTCAAAAAGTACGGAACAGCAAAATGGCAGAAATGGTGTAAACTGGATCTGGCGATACTGGCGATAGATGCGGCGACGCATCAGATAGTGTGCGCCGACCTATAATTAATCAACGTCACGAACGCGTAGGCGTTGCCGGAACTCGTGGGAGAAACAGACAGACAGATAAAGGAATCGTTGGCAGACGGAGCCTATGAGGTTCGCGACTGTCACGATAGCATGAAAGAAGAAAATCAAGCCAGCTATCCCTCCGCGTAGCGGTGCGAAATACTGGTTGCTGTCGAGGTAGCTGGAGCGAAATCAGGCAGTAGAACACTAATTTTTGAAAGGAGATAAAGAGGCGTAAAAAGAGAAGGTGAGTTACCACAGGCGTTCACTCGTGGAAACAGCAATGTTGCGGATAAAGAAGGTATGCGTAGCTTGTTGATGCTGCGAAACTACGATGCTCAGTCAGAAGTAGCAATGGCATTAGTGAAAGCGTTAAAAAATATGACGTTGCTTGGTATGCCAAAGAGTGTGCGCATTGCCTGAGAGGTACGGAAACTGCTTTACCATATCTCAAAAAATTATCCACCTACCAAAACCCTGCCTCACCGCTATGGATGAGCCTCTTTGTATAATGCGGTGGTGGGGTCATCGCTGAGGCAGACCGTCAGCGAGCTTGTTGTTGTAGTGCGTCGTTATATGTTTTCCTGTTGGTAATTTTGAACTTCTGTTTTTCCACGGTTAGACACGCGATATCAGCGGTGAGAGCGCTCTGATTCTGGTTACCGCTGAAAATTAACTCATTCAATCAAGCTCTGCAAGACCCGCAGGTTAAGGTTAGAGGCGCTTTAAGCATCAACACAGTAGTTGTCGCTGTATCGGTGCACCGCAATGGCCTGACGCGCCACTTTGAACCAACTTATTTGCGCCATGCGACCACGTTGTCACCGTTGAGCCAGACCGTCATCGAGCCTCGTTGCCGTAGTGCGTTGCGTCGTTATATGGTTTCCAGATGGTGATTTTAAACTTCTGCTTTCCCATGCCTTGCCACGCGATATCAGGGCGAGGGTGCTCTGATTCTGTTGTCCGCCGAAAGTTAGATTTATTAAACAAATTCTCTCTGATTTTAAAAAGCAAATGGTTTTATGAGCAAGACGTTTAATGTGGGTACGTAAACTTAAGCTATGCTGCTCTATCCGCTGAGTATATTTTGTTTACCACATGACTTATTGGGTTCAACAAACATTATAAACGGGCGGTTGCGACTCAGATTTATTGATCCTCTATATTCTGATTTTTTAAAATGCATATGGCGAAAATTGATGTTACCTGCCCTGGTTATAGTAAATCAGATGGAGTTCGATATAATGGGCATTTGGCATCGGGAGCTTAATGCTACATCTGCAATCTGTGTTTGAAAACGTTTCAGCTTAAATTTCATTACTGAGACGCTCAACCAGACATGCACAAGACTATCGTTGATATGACAATGAAGGGTTTTGGATCCAGGGATGCTGCACGAGTGTTGGGAATTAGCCTGAATACTGTTCTTGTGCATTTAAAAAATCACACACAGCAGATTCCTAATAGCATAGAGCCTAAGGCTCAAGTCCTCATCTTCTGTGAAGCAGACAAATAATGCTATTATGCACACAACAATAACAATCTTTGCTAGCTGTCTTATACTTATAACCGCATAAGAAAATGAGCACTTGCGCATGTTTTGGACCAAGAAATGAACTGACGTTTCAGAAATTATTAATATTGTCAAGAAAGTTTAAAATAGCATTTTAAATGATTGATGCATGGCCTACTTATAAGGTCTTTGGCTTTGTTGAATAAATAATCTTTTAAGGTATAGCAAAGCAATTTCCGCATCACGCAGACAATGCGCACATTGCTTTGCATACCCAGCAACGTCATATGAGTTAACGCTTTCACTAATGCCATTGCTTTTCCTACTTGAGTAACATAGACCCGCAGTGTCAACTAACTTGCACATACCTTCTTTATCCGCAACATCGCTGGTTCAGCCAGTGAACGCCGGTGCTAACTCATTTCCTCTTTCCATGTCTCGTTATTTCCTGTTAGCAAATGGTGTTTCACCTCCTGATTTTGCTCCTGGCACTTCGATAGTAGTTAGCATTTCGGGCCGCTACTCTGCGGGATAGTTAGCTTGATTTTCTTCTTTTTCAAGCTATTGTGGCAGTCGTGTACGCTTTAGGCTCCGTCTGCTAACTCTGCCTTTATTCGCCTGTGTGTCTGACTTATTAGTCCCGGAAACGCCTGTTCATCCGTGACGTTGCTCAATGATAGATCAGCGCACACCACCTTATTCGTCGCCGCGCCTATCGGCAGATGCAGCTTGTATCACTTCCGCCAGTTTCCCGCTCCGTGCTTTTCGATTCTCCATCTCCTTTCGCCGAACAGCTTCAGCCTGGTAGAATCAATTACCAGATGATCTATTTTTCCATGTGTCGGCGTCTTGATGTTGACGTTAACACTCCGGAACCGTTTTCTGATACTGGTATAATCTGGGCAACACCACGGCACATTCGGCATTTTGAAAAGCAAATCGACAAACCCCTGCAACGCCAGAAGGTTAAGGTGAAAGACGCTTTTAAGCATTAGCGAAGTGGTTATCGCTGTATCGGTTTAGCGCAGTGGCCTGCATCGCCGCTTTAAACCACCTTTTCGCACCATGCGCCGGCGGCGTTATCGCCGAGTCAGACCGTCAGCGAGCCCGTTGCCGTAGTACGGCGTTATATGTTTTCCAACAGGTTATTTTAAACTTTTTCTGTGGCATTGTTCGCCACGCGATGCCAGGATGAAGACATTTCTGATTTTGTTGCCCGTCGAAGCTCACTTTATTTAACAAAGCCCATCGAACCACATTGGCTTCACCACAACGAGGGAAGATAATTTCAATCTTTGTCAGGCTTTGTTAAATAAATATTTTTTTTGAGATATGACAAAGCAGTTCTCGCATCTCTCAGGCAATGCGCGCACTGTTTGGCGTACTCAGCAAAATCGTATGATTTAACGCTTTCACTAATGCCATTGCTTTTCCTACCTGAGCATCGGTCTACACATACCTTCTTTATCCACAACATCGCTGCTTCCGCCAGTGAACGCAGGTGGTAAGCCACTTTCTCTTTCCACGCTTTGTTATTTCCTGTCAGCAATTGGTATTCTATCGCCTGATTGTGCTACGGCTACATCGACAGCAGCTAGTGCTTTACACCGCTACGCGACGGGATAACTGGTTTAATTTCTTTTTTTAATCTATCGTGGCAGTTGTGCACGTCGTAGGCTCTGTCTGATAACGCTTCCTTTATCCGCTCGCATGTCTAACTTATTAGTTTGGCAACGCTTGCGCGTCCATGAAGGTGCTCAATGATATGTCAGCGTAGACTATCTCATGAGTCGCTGCATCCATCGCTAGATGCAGCTTTCACAACTTTCGCCTTTGTCGCTCCGTGCTTTTAAACTCTCCATTTCCCTTTACCGAACACATTAAGCCCGGTAGATTCAATCACCAGATGAGCTATTTATCCACGTGTCGGCGTTTTGATGTTGACGTTAACACTCCGGGATTGTTTGCTGATGCTGTTATGATTCAGATAACACAATGGCACATCTATTACCTGCAAAAACGAGTCGACAAACCCTTGAAACGCAGGGGGTTAAGGTGAAAGACGCTTTTACGCATCAGCGCAGTAGTTACCGCTGTATCGGTGTAGCGCAGTGGCCTGCCGCGCCGCTTTGAACCAGCCTCTTCGTACCATGTGGGTACGGCGTCATCGCTGAATCAGGCCGTCAGCGAGTCCTGTTGTCGTAGTGCGTAGTTACATGTTTTCCAGTTTGTAATTTTAAACTTTTGCTTTGTTATGGTTAGCCAAACGATCCTAGAGGTGAGAGCGTTCTGATTCTGTTGTCCGCCGAAAGTTTGATTTATTCAATAAAGCCATTTCCACGCCTCGTTATTTTCTGTCAGCAATTAATGTTCTATCGCCTGATTTTGCTCAGGGTACCTCGATAGCAGTCAGTCATCCCGCCGTGTAGCGGTGAACAATACTGGCTGCTATAGATGTACCCTGAGCAAAATCAGGCGATAGAACATTAATTGCTGACAGAAAATAACGAGGCGTGGAAAGATAAAGTCGGTTATCTCCGGCGTTCACTGACTGAAACAGAAATGTTGCGAATAAAAAGGTATGTACAAATCAATTCACGCTGCGGAACTACGATGCTCAGGTAGGAGAAGGAATGGCATTAGTAAAAGTGTTAAACAATATGACGTTCCTGGGTATGGCAAACAGTGTGCGAATTGCCTGCGAGATACGGGAACTGCTTTTCCATACCTTAAGAAATTATTTATTCAACAAAGCCCGGATAGAGCAACATAACGGCTTTGTTGAATAGATCAAATTTTTGGCGGTAAACAGTATCAGAGTGCTCTCACCGCTGATATCGCGTGGGGAACCGTGGCAAAGCAGAAGTTCAAAATCACTGATAGGAAAACAGATGACGACGTACTATGGCAACGAGGCTCACTGACGGCCTGGCTCAGCGATGACGCCACCGCCGCATTGTACAAAGAGGCTCATCCATAGCGGTGAGGCAGGGCTTTGTTGAGTAAATATTTTTCTGAGACATGGCAAAGCAGTGTTCGTATTTTTCAGGCAATGCGCACACTCTTTGACATACCCAGCAATGTCATATTATTTAACGATTTCACTAATGCCATTGCTTCTCCTACCTGAGCATCGTAGTTCCGCAGCGTGCACCGACCTGCACATGCCTTCTTTATCTTCGACATCGCTGTTTCCGTGAGTGAACGCCGGCGGTAAGCCACTCTCTCTTTCCACGCGTCGTTATTTCCTGTTGGAAATTGATGTTATACCGTGTGATTTCGCTATGAATACCTCGATAGCAGCCAGTATTTCGCACCGCTACGCGGCGGGATAACTGGCTTAATTTCCTTCTTTTCAAAGTATCGTGGCAGTCGCGCACGTAGCAGCCTCCGTCTGGCTTTGTTTAATAAATCAAACTTTCGGCGGGCAACAGAATCAGAACCGCTCACCACTGACATCTTATGGCGAACCATGGTAAGCAGAAGTTTAAAATCACCAATTGGAAAACACATAACGACGCACTACGGCAACGGAGCTCGCTAACGGTCTGGGTAAACGATGACGCCGTCGCCGCATGGCAACAAAGAGGCCAGTTCAAAGCGGGGCAGCAGGCCACTGAGCCACACTGATACAGCGATAACTACTGCGCTGATGCTTAAAAGCGTCTTTCATCTTAATCTGCAGGCGTTGGAAGGGTTTATCGACTCATTTTCAAGATGATGGATGTGCTGTTGTGTGCTTAGATTATACCAGCATCAGCAAACGGTCCCGAAGTGTTAACGTTAACATCATGACGTCGAGACGTGGAAAAATAGCTCATTTAGTGATTGATTCTACCGGGCTGAAAGTGTTCGGCGAAGGGGAATGGAAGGTCAAAAAGTACGGATCGGCATAGCGGCGGAAGTGGTGTAGCTGTATCTAGTAATAGACGCGGCGACGCATGAGATAATGTACGCCGATTTATTGTTGAACAACGTCACAAACGCGAAGACGTTGCCGGGACTAATGAGTCAGACAGACAGGCAGATAAAGGAAGCGTTGGCAGACGGAGCCTACGACGTGCGTGACTGCCACGACAGCTTTAAAAAGAAAGAAATCAAGCCAACTATCCCGCCGTGTAGCGGTGCGAAATACTTGCTGTCGTCGAGGTACCCGAAGCGAAACAAGTCGGTACAACACAAATTGCTGACAAGAAATAACGAGGGGTGGAAAGATAAAGTGGGTTACCACCGGTGTTCACTGGCAGAACAGCGATTTCGCGGATAAAGAAGGTATGTGCAGGTCGGTTGACACTGCGGAACTACGATGCTCAGGTAGGAGAAACAATAGGATTAGTGAAGGCGTCAAACAATATGACGTTGTTGGGTATGCAAAAAAGTATGCGCATTGCCTGAAAGATACGGAAACTGCTTTGCCATATCTCAAAAAAATATTTATTCAACAAAGCCGTCAGCAATTGGTGTTCTACCGCCTGATTTCCCTCCGGATACTTCGACAGTAGTCAGCATTTCGCACCGCTACGCGGGGAGATAACTGGCTTAATTTCTTTCTTTTGAAGCTATCGTAGCACTCGCGCACGTCGTAGGCTCCGTCTACCAACGCTTTCTTTATCTGCCTCCTTGTCTGACTCATTAGTCTCGGCAACGTTTGCGCGTTTGTGACGCTTCTCAATGATAGGTCGGCGCACACTATCTCATGCGTCGCTGCGTCTATTGCAAGATGCAACTTGCACTATTTCCGCGCCTTGCCGCTCCGTGTTTTTTTTGACCTTCCATTCCCTTTCGGCGAACACCTTCAGCCCGGTAGAATCAATCACCAGATAAGCCATTTCTCCACGTGTTGGCGTCGTCTGGTATAATCCGGGCAATATAACGCCACATCCATCATCTGGAAAAACAGTCGATAAAACCCTGAAACGCCCTCAGTTTAAGGTGAAAAACGCTTTTAAGCATCAGCGCAGTAGTTATCGCTGTATCGGTGTAGTGCAGTGGCCTGCCGTGTCGCTTTGAACCAATTTCCTCGTGCTATGCGGTGATGGCGTCATCGCTGAGCCAGGCCGTCAGCGAGCCCGTTGTCGTAGTGCGTCGTTATATATTTTCCAATTGGTGATTTTAAATTCCTGCTTTGCCATGGTTCGTCACGCGATGTCAGGCGTCATGGCGCTCTGATTCTGTTGCTCGTCGAAAGTTCGATTTATTCAACAAAGTCGAGAATGGTACGAAAAGGCTGATTCAAAACGGCGCAGCAGGCCACTGCGCTATACCGATATAGCGATAACTACTGCGCTGATGCTTAAAAGTGTCTTTCAGCTTAACCTGCCGGCGTTGCAGTGATTTATCGACTCGTTTTCCAGATGATGGATGCGCCGTTGTGTTGTCCGGATTATAGCAGCATCAGAAAACGGTCCCGAAGTGTTAACTTTAACATCAAGACGCCGACACGTGGAGAGATAGCTCATCTGATGACTCATTCTATCGGGCTGAAGGTGTTCGGCGAAAGGGAATGAAAGGTCAAAAAGCACGCAGCGGCAAAGCGGCCGAATTAGTGCAAAGTGCATCTGGCAGTAGACGCAGCCACGCATGAGGTAGTGTGCACTGACATATCATTGAGCAACGGCTCGGACGCGCAGGCGTTACGGGACTAATGAGTCAAACACACAGGCGGATAAAGGAAGCGTTGGCAGACGGAGACTACGACGTGCACGATTGACGCAATAGCTTGAAAAACAATGAAATAAGTCATTTATCTCGTCGCGTAGCTGTGCGAAACACTGGCTGCTGTTGAGACACCCGGAGCGAAGCCAGGCGGCAGAACACCAATTGCTGATAGGAAGTAACGAGGCATGGGAAGAAAAAAATGGTTTACAACCGCCGTTCACTGGCGGAAACAGCGATGTCGCGGATAAAGAAGGTATGTGCAGGTCGGTTGACGCTGCGGAACTACGATGCTCAGGTAGGAGAAGCAATGGCATTAGTGAAAGCGTTAAAGCATATGACGTTCCTGGGTATGCCAAACAATGTGCGCATAGTTTGAAAGATACGAAAACTACTTTTCCATATCTCAAAAAAAAACTTCATTCAATAAAGCCCCGGTGAACTCCAGATGCCGAATGAACATCACATTGAACTCCATCGATTTTACTATAACTAGGGCATATAGCAAAAATCTTTGCTATATGCATTTTTTAAAAACTACAGCATAGAAGGTCAACAGATTTGAGTCACTACCGTTTACTTGATCAGCTTGTTGAAGAGAATCTTTGGCTCGCGCTGGCATGCCTGCTCGCTAGGAACACGAAGCCAGCGTTGCGCAATACCACAATAGTCAGCAGCCTATTATCGGCGATGATAGTCTTTAAACATGGAACTAAACAGTTCAAGGCCAATGTTGTAACGGCCTTTTTGGTTTCCGTTAAGGTCAAAGACATACGCGTTACAAATAATTATTGTTGCTGATATAGTAGCTAAATCGACTCGGCATCATATAAATAACAACTTGATTTCTAATTGCATTATATAATAAGATATTAAGGTGAATTTATACGTAACGTGATATATAAATGGGAATATGATGGATTGAGTATCCGAGAAACATCGAAGCAATTTCGGATTGACATGCTTCTGTATCTCTTGGGATTAATCAAATAGATCTAAAAGCTTTAACTACGCATTAAAGAAAGATTGACAAAACCCACATTAATAAAAGATGTAAAAAAAAATCCAGATGCTTGCAAAAACGTGCAAGGCAATTTTGCGTTTATCAAAATATTATTTGACAAACTCTTTAAAAGGCGAGTTTAACCTATAATAAACTCTACGTCATCCGAAAGCCGACGAAAGTGCCAGGAGAGTATTTAACAAAAAAAACAACAGCATGGAAAAGAAGGTAAACTTATTATTTTGTTGGTGAAAGTAGTATTTTACACGATGCCATTCGCTCACAACTATTACAAAAAAAATCGCCTGTATTTTAACCTGAATAACTGGAACGCAAATAAAAGAATAAATGTCATCGTCGCTTTGTTAAATACAATGTTGTTTGTTATCGAATTATTTAATATCAATATTAACAGCGATGTTTTCTATGATTGTCTGGAACAAACCATTATCCCAGCGCTCCATAAGAATAGCGTAATAGTAATGAACAATTCAACTTTTTATAAAAAAATAATATTTAACAAGTCATTATCGATGTTGGGTATATGGTGGAGTGTTTGCCTACATATTCACCATAATTAACCCAATTGAGCGTAACAGGAACAAGCAAAAAGCAAAAAAAAAGAAAAAAATTGGTTGCGACATAGAGATTCTTTTTAACTCAACATAAGGTAA
The DNA here is from genome assembly GCA_963513935.1 of Aphrophora alni. Classification (NCBI taxonomy): domain Eukaryota; kingdom Metazoa; phylum Arthropoda; class Insecta; order Hemiptera; family Aphrophoridae; genus Aphrophora; species Aphrophora alni. Next base: position 12,268 of record CAUPSG010000344.1, read on the forward strand.
TAAAAATTAAGTCGTTTAGCTATACATGGCGGTAGCACCAGCATGTAATGACTCTCTTTAGCGGCTTTAAAACTAGGGAGTTGGTGTCGTACTATTTTGCTAAAGGTTTAGTTGTCGTTACTGTTTCCGCTTTTGGCTTGCATGTATACAAGCAGCTGTTCTTGGCTTGCGCATACTAACTCTACAAACATCTAATTCAGATCTAGTTGATGATCATGGCTGTAACTACGCACTAGTTTTAACCGTTTAATTTTCTTTTCCTCTTGAAAAGAATAGCTACCATCAACTTGGAAACTTATTATATCAATATACACTGAAGTACTCTTAAGAACCAGCGCGACTAGCACTTTCTCAGCGTTCACTTGATGGAGTGCTAAAACGTCGGAGTTAAACAAGGATCCAGATAGCATCCAAGAATATTATCGCTGTTATCGTCGTTAAATATTTCGGGGTTAATTAGCCGCTCGAGCTGCTTGTTTCCGAAGAACTCAAGGAACATGTGCAGAGTACCGCTCTGAAATCGCAGCCCGATCAAAATCATAGCGTTGATCATCTGACCATGTGAGACCTTAGCTGGTTTTTTTCAATACCGCAGCGATCATGTTTGGAATCCTCAGCTCATAGCACAGTGCAGCCACGAGATTTAAGTGAGCAAGATTACGGATTTTACCGTGGGGAATCGTCATACTGATTGGTCTGCGGAAAAAAGTAATGAATTTAGATTATTAGAATGCTTTCAAGTTCAAAAAAAAGAAAATCAGGTGTGGAATGACGGTTTAAACACAGTTCGCAGCAGATGTAGCATTGAGCCGCCATGCTGAGTTAGCATTACATAGAATCCCATCGGCTTCATGGCTGGACGACTTAATTTTTGAATGCATTGTATAAAAGAACTATTCAATTGACTTTAGACGTAAAGTGACATTACAGTGTAACATGAATGTTAAGTATCCGAAAAAGAGCGAAGAAATTTCAGATTTTTCCTGCCTCTGGATCACGATGGATTAATTAAATAGACCACACACGACTGACTACGCGTCAGTGAAAGTTCGAGAAATCCGAGTTAATAAATATGGGCTTTGTTGAATAAATCGAACTTCCAGATGATAACAGAAGCAGAACGTATTCATAATATCGCGTGGCGAACAATGGCAAAGCAGAAGTGTAAAATCACCAATTGGAAAACATATAACAACGTACTACGGAAACGGAGCTCGCTGACGGTCTGGTTCAGCGATCACGCCGTCGCCGCAAGTTATAAAGAGGCTGGTTACAGCGGCGAGGTAGGTTACTTCGCTACACCTGATAGCGATAACTACTGTGCTGATGCTTAAAAGTGTATTTCACTTTAACCTGCTGGCGTTGCGGGTGTTTTTTGACTCGTTTTTCCAAATGATGGAGGTGCCGTTGTGTTGCCCGGATTATACCAGCATCAGAAAACGGTCGCGGCGTGTTAGCGTCAACATCAAGATGCCGAGACGTAGAGAGGTGGCTCATCTGGTAATTGATTCTACCGGGCTTAAGGTGTTCGGTGAAGGGGAATGGAAGGTGAAAAAGCACGGAGCGGTAAAACGGCGGAACTGGTGCAAGCTGCATTTGGCGATAGCCGTGGCGACGCATGAGATAGTGTGCGTTAACCTATAATTCATCAACGGCACGGACGCGCAGGTATTGCCGGAGCTAATCAGTCAAACACACTGGCGGGGCTTTATTGAATGAATCGAACTTTCGGTGGAAAACAGGATCAGAGCGCTCTAACCACTGACATCCCGTGGGGAACCATGGCGAAGCAGAAGTTCAAAATCTCTACTGGGAAAACATATAAGGACGCACTACGGTAACGGAGGTCGCTAACGGTATAGATTAGCGACCTCCGTTACCGTAGTGCGTCCTTATATGTTTTCCCAGTAGAGATTTTGAACTTCTGCTTCGCCATGGTTCCCCACGGGATGTCAGTGGTTAGAGCGCTCTGATCCTGTTTTCCACCGAAAGTTCGATTTATTCAATAAAGTTCACAGGCGGATAAAAATCGTTGGCAGACGCAGTCTACGACGTGCACCACTGCCACAATAGTTTGAAAAAGAAGGAAATCAGTCCAGTTATTTAGCCGCGTAGCGGTGCGGAATACTGGCTGGTGTTGAGGTGCTCGGAGAAAAATCAGGCGGAAGAACACCAATTGCTGATAGGAAATAACGAGGCGTGGAATGAGAAAGTGTCTTACCACCGGCATTTACTGGCGGAAACAGCGATGTCGCGGATAAAGAATGTATGTACAGGTCGGTTGACGCTGGGGAACAACGATGATTAGGTAGGAAAAGAAATGGCATTAGTGAAAGAGTTAAAGCATAGGACGTTTCTGGGTATGTCAAACAGTGTTCGCACTGCCTGAGAGATACGGAAACTGCTTTGCCATATCTCAAAAAGTTATTTATTCAATAAAGCCTAAAATATGTTAAATAACATCTGGTTGCTTCTAAAAAGAACGTGCAGAGCGTGTTGGCGTTTGTCAGAAGATTATTTGCAAACCATTAAAAAGATATAGTTAACCTATAAGAAAAAATTCACGTCATCCGAAAGCCTAAAAAACGCCATGTAACCATTTTAGCAAAAAATAACAGCATAAAAAAAAGAATGTAAGAATATTATTTATTGATGATGGCGGTTTTCACAGTGTGCCCAGCGGACTTACGACTATTCTTTAAAAGGCCAACGGTTTTGTCTGAAGAACTGGGGAGCAAAAAAAATAAATGTTTCCTGCGCTTATTGGGCACGATGCTTTTTGCTATAGGATTAATATTGATATCAATATTAACAGCGATGTTTTCTATTGATGTTTCAGACAAGTTTTTACCCTATACCTATCTAAAAATAGTGTGATCGTGATAGGCAGTGCGATTTTTCACAAGTGAAATAATATTCAATAAGTCATAACAGATGTGAAGCATATGGTGGAGTATTTACCCATACATTCGCCAGTTTTTAACAACGTTCAGCATAAATTAGCACAAAAAAAATCAAAAATAGAGGTAGTTGCGACACAGAGATTTTGTTTTAAGTCCATATGGTCTAATAAAAGTCAAATTGCTTGGCTACACTATACCGAGGGCAGGCAAAATCAATCTTTGCCATGTGCATTTTAAAAAAATTAGCGTATAGAAAATCAATCGATCTGAATCACAAAAAAATGCCGTAATAGTCGCGTTAATTTAGCAGCGCAATCACCCCCGAAAGCACGTCAGTGGGCATTGTCGGCTGAAGTCCTGGATAAATTTACCGCGCTGGGCATCGTTCTGAAAAAAGGGCAAAGGGTACAACCTGGCGCCGCGGTTAAGGGCAGAGACCTGCGTTAGCCCTCGGCGGTTGCCAGCAGGTCCCATAGAGGGGACCTGCTGGCAACCGGCTGTATTGCCACCGCCAGCGCTTCATGCCGCACTCGTCACCTGCTGACCGTCGTCATAAGTAACGCGCTGCCCGACGATAATCTTAGAGCGCCGGCGGGTTTTCAGGTCGCTGCTTATCTTTACCCGACCCTAAAAAATGACCAATTTGGCCGCTGCGTGACTATCGCACCAACTCGAAATCTTCAAAAGATTGCATAATGCGATATAAAAGTGACTTTCAGGAGAGAATGCCGTCATAATCAAACCTACGGCACTGACGTATCGTGATAATCCTCGCACGCCTGCAAGGTATTCTGAATCAGCGTGGCTACAGTCATAGGGCCTACGCCGCCTGGCACCGGCGTAATGTAGGCGGCGCGCTCGGCGGCACTGGCATAATGCACGTCGCCGACGACTTTCCCGCTATTCAGACGATTAATCCCGACATCAATAACAACAGAACCGGGTTTAATCCACGCGCCGGGAATAAAGTCAGCCTTGCCCACCGCCACCACTAGCAGATCGGCATTTTCGATATGCCGCTGTAAATCTCGCGTGAAACGGTGGGCGACGGTCACGGTACAGCCCGTAAGCAAGAGTTCGAGACTCATGGGTCGGCCGACGATATTGGACGCGCCGACCACAACGGCGTTGAGGCCAAAGGTATCGATGCGATAGCGCTCGAGCAACGTCACAATGCCGCGCGGGGTACATGGCCGCAGCCGCGGCGCGCGTTGGCACAGGCGGCCGACATTATAGGGATGAAACCCGTCTACATCTTTATCCGGCGCGATATGCTCCAGTACGTTCATATTATGAATTCCCAACGGCAGCGGTAGTTGCACCAGAATGCCGTCCACGCGGCGGTCGGCATTCAAGCTATCAATCAGCGACAGTAATTCCGCCTCCGTGACCGTGCGCGACAGAACATAGGAAAGTGAGATAAAACCGACGTCTTCACAAGTTTTTCGCTTGCTGGCAACATAAATTTTCGAGGCGGGATCGCTGCCGACCAGTATTACCGCCAATCCTGGTGCGCGCTTGCCCGCCTTCAGCCGCTCCTGCACTCGTTTGGCTACGCCACGTCTGACCTGCTGAGAAACGGCCTTACCATCAATTATTTTTGCTACCATCTGAATCGAAAATCCGTCATTATAATCAGGTTGAGGAGACTATTTTGGCAGAAGCACGTCTCGCTGTCAGGTACAGAATGATAATGGTCTATTACAGGCATAACAATGGACAGAAAAATCATTTACTCAAACGCTTACCTCCGTATATTCTAAACCGAATTCACCTTTGCGGTTTGTCGTTCTGCGCCATTAGCTTACATGCGTAGAGTAATAATTATCTAAACCGTGTGTAGTAGATTTCAGTTTTACCTACAAAGTGCAAAAATAAAATCAATGAATTATACAGAACATTATGAAGTTAATAACGTTGTTAAATAAGTCGAGCTTTCGGCAGAAAACAGGTTCAAAGCGATCTAATTCATAATATTGTTAGGAGAATCATGGCAAAGCAGAAGTTTAAAATCACCCATTTAAAAACATAACGACGCACTACGGCAACAGGGTTCGCTGACGGTCTAGTTCAGTGATGACGCTTTTGCATAGTACAAAAAAGGTTGTTCTAGCGAAGAGCGGAAGGCCACGTTACCCCAGCGATACAGCGATAACTACTGCGCTCATGCTTAAAAGCGTCTTTACCTTAACCTGAGAGCGTTGCAGAGGTTTATCGATTCATTTTTTCAGATGATGGCTGTTCCGTTGTATTGTTAGTATGATACCATCATTAGCAAACGGTCCTAAAGTGTTAACCTCAACTCAAAGAAGCCGGAACGTTAATAAGTGCTTATCGGTCGTGACTCATGTTTATTTATTTTATACTTTAATTTTTAAAAATGAATAAAACAAAGATTGATGTTATCTTCCCTCGTTGTAGTAAAGCCTATGGAGTCCGGTGTGTTAGACAGTCGGCATCGAGAGCTCAATGCTACATCTGCAAGCTGTGTTCGAAAACGGTGCAGCTTGATTTTTCGCTATCGAGAGGCTGAGCTAGACATACAGAAGATTATCGTCGATATGGCATTAAATGGTTCTGGATGCATGGATGCGCTACGAGTATTGGGAGCCAGCCTCAGTTCTGTTCTTTTGAATTAAAAAATCACGCCACAGCAAATTCTTGATAGCATCGGGCTTAATACTGAAGTCGTTATCGTCTGTGAAGCAGACGAGCAATAATCTTATGTACAGAATAAGGGGCAATCCTCGCTGGCTGTTTTATGCTTATTATTAAATAGCATTGTTAAATAAATGGTTTATGATCTATGGCAAGCTAGTTCGTATCGTTCAGGCAATGTGCACACTGTTTTGTATACCCAGTAACGTCATATGGTTTAACGGTTTCACTACTGTCATTGCTTTTCCGACCTGAGCATCGTAGAACTGCAGCGTCAAGCCACCTGCACATACCTTTTTTATTCACGACATCGCTGTTTCCGCCAGTGTACGCCTGTGGTAAACAACTTTCTCTTTCTACGCCTCGTTATTTCCTGTCAGCAATTGCTGTTCTACCGTCTGATATTGCTTAGGGTACCTCGACAGCAACCAGCATTCCGCGCTGCTACGCGGCAGTATAACTGCCTTAAGTTTCTTCTTTTGATGCTATCGTGGCCCTTGTGCACGCCGTAGGCTCCGTCTGCTAACGCTTTCTTTATTCGCAGGTCTGCTTGACTCATTAATCCCGGTAACGCCTGCGCGTCCGTGACGTTACTCAATGATAGGTCAGCGCATACTATTTCATGCGTCGCCGCGTCTAGCGCCAGATGCAGTTTACATAATTTTCCCGCTCCCTTCTTTTTGACCTTTTATTTCCCTTCGCCGAACACCTTTAGCCCGAAGTTTTTCTGAATAAATAATTTTTGAGATATAACAAAGTAGCTTCCGCATCTCGCAGGCAATGCGCACACTCTTTGTCATACTTAGTAACGTCATATTGTTTAATGCTTTCACTAATGTGATTTCTTCTTCTACCTAAGCGTCGTAGTCCCGCAGCGTCAACTGACCTGCACATACTTTCATTATCCGCGACATTCCTGTTTTCGCCAGTGAAGGCCGGTGGTAAACCACTTTCTCTTCGCACGCCTCGTCATTTCCTGTCAGCAATTGGTGTTTCACATCCTGATTTTGTTCCGGCTACCTCGACAACAGCCAGTATTTCGCACCGTTACGCGGCAGGATAAGTGGATTAAGTTCATTGTTTTTTTAAGCTTTCGTGGCAGTCGCGTACGTCGTTGGCTATCTCTATCAACGCTTTCTTTATCTGCCTGTCTGCCTGACTCATTGGTGCCGGAAACGCCTGCGCGTCCGTGACGTTTCTGAATAATAGGTTGGTGAACACTACCTCATACGTCGCCGCGTGTATCGCCAGATCCAGCTTGCATCACTTCCGCCGCTTTGGCGCTCTGCGCTTTTTGACCTTGCATTCCTCTTCGCCGAACATCTTTAGCTCGGTAGAATCAATCACCATCTGAGCTATCTCTCTACGTGTCGGCGTCTTTATGTTGACGTTAACACTCCGGGACCGTTTGCTGATGCTAATATAATCCGGGCAACACAGCGGCACATTCATCATCTGGAAAACGAGTCGATAACTCCCTGCAACGCCCGCAGGTTCAGGTGAAAGATGCTTTCAAGTATCAACGCAGTAGTTATCGCTGTATCCGTGTAGCGCAGTGGCCTGTTGCGCCGCTTTGAACTAGCCTTTTCGTACCATGCGGCGACGGAGTCATCACTGAGTCAGACCGTCAGAAAGGCCTTTGCCGTAGTGCATAGTTGTATGTTTTTCAATTGGTGCTTTTAAACTTTTGCTTTGCCATGATTCGCTACGCGATGTTAGGGGTGAAAGTGCTTTGATTTTATTGCCCGCCGAAAGTTCGATTTGTTCAACAAAGTCTGGAAAGAAGAAAAATTAAGCAAGTTATCGCACCGCGTAGCGGTTCGAAATACTAATTGCTTTCGAAGTGCTCGGATGGGAATAAGGCGGTAGAACACCAATTGCTGAGAAGAAATAACAAGGCGTGGAAAGAAAAATGAGTTACCACCGGCGTTTACTGGCGGAAACTGCAATGTTGCAGATAAACAAGCATGTGCAGGTCGGTTGACGCTGCGGACTACGATGCTCAGATAAGAGACGCAGTGGTATTAGTGAAAGCGTTAAACCATATGACGTTACTGAGCATGCCAAATAGTCTGCGCATTGCCTGAGAGATACGGAAACTGCTTTGGCATATCTCATAATTATTTACTCAAAAAAACCTCCTTTTCAAGCTATCGCGGCAGTCGCACACGTCGTAGGCTCCGTCTCCTAACGCTTCCTTTATGCGTTTGTGTGTCTGACTCATTAGTCCCGGCAACGTCTGGGCGTGCGTGACGTTCCTTAAGGATAGGTCAGCGTACACTATCTCCTGCGTCGCCGCCTCAATCTCAATATGCAGTTTGCACCACTTCCGCCGCTTTGCCGCTTCGTGCTTTTTAACTTTTTATTCCTCTTCGCTGAACTCCCTCAGCCTGGTAGAGGCTCTATTGAACAAATAATTTTTTTTCGAGATATGGCAAAGCAGCTTCCGCATTTCTAAGGCAATGTGCAGACTCTTCGGCATACACAGCAACGTCATACTGTTTAACGCTTTCACTGATGTCATAGCATCTCCTACCTGAGCATCGTAGTGCTGCAGCGTCAATCGACCTGCACATACTTTTTTTATCCGCGACATCGCTGTTTCCGCGAGTGAACGCCTGTGGCAATCCACTTTCTCTTTCCACGCCTAGTTATTTCCTGTCAGCAATTGGTATTCTACCGCCTGATTTTGCTCTTGGCACCTCGACAGCAGCCAGCATTTCTGACCGTTACACGGGCGGGAAAACTGCATTAATTTCATTATTTTCAACCTATTGTGGCAGTCGCGCACGTCGCAGGCTCCGTCTGTCAACGTTTTTTTTATCTGCCTGTCTGTCTGGCTCATTAGTCTCGGCAACGCCTGAGCGTCCGTGACGTTCATCAAGCACAGGTTAGCGCATACTATCTCCTGCGTCGCCGCCTCAACCTCAAGATGCAGCTTGAACCAGTTCCGCCGCTTTGCCGCTCCATGCTTTTTGATTTTTATTGCTCTTCGCTGAACCCCCTCCGCCTGGTAGAGGGTTTGCGGAATAAATATTTTTTTCGAGATATAGCAAAGCAGTTTCTGCATCTCTAAGGCAATGCGCAGACTCTTTGGCATATTCAGCAACGTCATATTGTTTAACGCCTTCACTGATGCCACAGCTTTGCTTACCTGAGCATCTTAGTGCTGCAGCGTTAACCGACCTGCAGATCCTTTCTTTATCCGCGACATCTCTGTTTCCGCGAGTGAACGCCAGGGGCAACCTGCTTTTTCTTTCCACGCCTCGTTATTTCCTGTCAGCAATTGGTATTCTACTGCCTGATTTTGCTCCGGTACCTCAACAGCAGCCAGTATTTCAAACCGTTACGCGGGCGGGATAACTAACATAATTTCATTATTTTCAACATATTGTAGCAGTCGCTCACGTCGTAGGCTCAGTCTGCCAACGTTTCTTTTTATCTGTCTGTCTGTCTGACTCACTAGTCCTAGCAACGTCTGCGCGTCCGTAACGTTGCTCAATGATAGGTCGGCGCACGCTATCTCATGCGTCGCCGCGTCTATCGCTAGATGCAGCTTGCACCTCTTGCACCGGGTTGCCGCTCCGTGCTTTTTAACCTTTCATTCCCTTTGCCGAACACCTTCAGCCCGGCAGAGGCTTTGTTGAATAAATCGAATTTTCGGCGGGCAACAGAATCAGAACGTTCTTTTCCCTGACATCGCGTGGCGAACCATAGCAAAACAGAAGCTTAAAATCACAAATGGAAAATATATAACGACGCACTACGGCAACGAAGTTCGCTGACGGTCTGGCTCAGCGATGATACCGTCGCTGTACGGTGAAAAGAGGTTCGTTCAAAGCGGCGCGGCAGGCCACTGCACCACACCGATACAGCGATAATTACTGCGCTGATACCTAAAAACATTCTTCATATTAACCTATTGGCATTGCTGTGGCTTATCGACTCCCTTCTCAAGATAATGGATATGCTATTATATTAGCAAGATTACATCAGCATTAGCAAACGGTCCAGGATGGTTTTATTGAATAAGTAATTTTTTTTGAGATATAGCAAAGCAGTTTCCGTACTTCTCAGGCAATGCGCAAATTCTTTGACATATCCAGAAACATCACATTGTTTAATGCTTTCACTAATGCCACTGATTCTCCTATCTGAGCATCGTAGTTCCGCAGTGTTAACCAACCTGGAGATACTTTCTTTATTCGCGACTTCACTATTTCCGCGAGTGAAGGCCGGTGCTAATTTACTTTCTCTTTCCACGCCTCGTTATTTCCTATCAGCAATTGGTGTTCTACCGCCTGATTTCGCTACGGGTACCTTCGACAGCAGCCAGCATTTCGCACAGTTACGCGGCGGGATAACTAACTTGATTCCTTTCTTTTTTTAAACTATCGTGGCAGCATACAATGTTGAAAATTGCGGCTGTTAACGTTTCTTTTATCTGTCTGCCTGTCTGACTCATTAGTCCCGGCAACGCCTGTGCATCTTTGACGTTGCTCAATGATAGATCGGCGCACACTATCTCATACGTCGCTGCGTCTATTGCTAGATACAGCTTTCATCACCTCTGCTGCTTTACCGCTCCGTGCTTTTTGACCTTCAACTCTCCTTTACCGGACACCTTCAGCACGATAAAATCAATAACAAGATGAGCTATCTCTACCTGCAGGCGTATTGATGTTGACTTTAACACTCCGGGACCGTTTACTGATGCTGGTATAATCTGGGCAATACAACGGCACATTCATTACCTGAACAAACGAGACAATAAACCCTAGCAACGCGCGAAGGTTAAGGTGAAAGACGCTTTTAAGCGCTAGCACAGCAGTTATCTCTGCATCGGTGTAGCGCAGTGGCCTGCCGCGCCGCTTTAACCAGCCTCTTCGTACCATCCGGCGAAGGCGTCATCGCTGAGCCAGACCGTCAGCGAGCCCCGTTGCCGTAGTGCGTCGTTACATGTTTTGCAATTGGTAATTTTAAACTCTTGCTTTTCATGGTTCGCCACGTGATTTCAGGGTGATGGCGCTGTGATTCTCGCCGAAAGTTCGATTTATTCAACAAAACCGTCCCGCAGTGTTAACGTCAACATCAAGATTCTGATACATGGAGAGATAGCTCATCTGATGATTAATTTTACCGGGCTGAAGGTGTTCGGCGAAGGGGAATGAAAGGTCAAAAAGCACGAAGCGGAAAAGCAGCGGGAGCAGTTCAAAGTGCATCTAGCTATAAACGCGGTGACGCATGAGATATGTGCGCCGACCTATCATTGAGCAACGTCACGGACGCGCAGGCGTTGCCGGGACTAATGAGTCAGACAGACAGGCAGATAAAGGAAGCGTTGACAGACAGACCCTGCAACGTGCACGACTGCCACGATAGTTTAAAAAAAGGAAATTATGCCAATTATCCCGCTGCGTAGCGGTGCGAAATATTGGCTGCTGTCGAAGTACCCGGAGCGAAATCAGTCGCTAGAACACCAATTGCTGATAGGAAATAACGAGGCGTAAAAAGAGAAAGTGGGTTATCACTGGCGTTCACTGGGGGGAACAGCGATGTTGCGAATAAAGAATGTATGTACAGGTCGATTGGCCCTGAGGAACCACGATGCTCAGATAGGAGAAGTAATCGCATTAGTAAAAGCGTTAAACAATATGACGTTACTGGGTATATCAACGAGTGTGCGCATTACCTGAGAGACATGAAAACCACCTTAACATATCTCAAAAAAATTATTTATTCAACAAAGCTCTGCCTCACCGCTATGGGTGAACATCTTTGTATCATGTGGCGGTGTCGTCATCGCTGAGCCAGACCGTCAGTGAGCCGCGCTGCCGTAGTGCGTCGTTATATGTTTTTTGTGATTTTGAACTTTTTCTTGGCCACGGCTAGGCACGCGATATTAGCGGTGAGAGTCCTCTGATCCTGCTTACCGCCGAAAATTTGATCTATTCAACAAAGTTCACCAGCGCAGTAGTTATTCCTGTATCGACATAGCGCAGTAGCCGGCCGCGCCGCTTTGAACCAGCACTTTAGTACAATGCAGCGATGACGTCATCGCGGAGCCAGGCCTTCAGCGAGCCTTGTTGCCGTAGTGCGCCGTCATATGGCTTCCAATTTGGATTTTAAACTTCTGTTTTGCCATAGTTCGCCCCCCGATGTCAGGCGTGAGGGTGCTTATTCTGTTGTCAGCCGAAAGTTTAATTTATTCAACAAAGCCCCCGGTAGAATTAATCACCAGATGATCTATTTCTCCACGCGTCGACGCATTGATGTTGACGTTAACACTCCGGGACCGTTTGCTGATGGTGATATAATCCGGGCAACACAACGGCACATTCATCATCTAGAAAAACGAGTCGATAAAACTCTGCGACGCGCGAAGGTTAAGATGAAAGACGCCTTTAAGCATCAGCGCAGTAGTTATCGCTATATCGGTGTAGCGTAGTGGCCTGCCGCGCCGCTTTTAACCAGCCTATTTGTACCATGGGGCGACGGTGTCATCGCTGAGCCAGACCATCAGGGAGCTCCATTACCGTAGTGCGTCGTTATATGCTTTTCAATTGTCGATTTTAAACTTCTGTTTTGCTATCATTCGCCACGCGATGTTAGGGTGAGAGCGTTCTGATTCTGTTGCCCGCCGAAAGTTCGATTTATTCAACAAAGCCTACCAAGCAACGTCATATGGTTTAACGTTTTCACTAATACCATTGCTTTTCCTACTTGAGCATCGTAGTTCCGCAGTGACTTGTTGAAGAAATCAAACTTTCGCTGGGAAACAGAATCAGAGCGCCATTACTCTAACATCGCGTGGCGAACAATGGCAAAGCAGAAGTTTAAAATCACCAATTGGAAAACATATAACGACGCACTACGGCAACGAGGTTCGCTGACGGCCTGGCTCAGCGATGACACCGTTGCTGCATGGTACGAAGATCCTGGTTCAAAACGATGCGGCAGACCACTACACCATACCGATACAGCGATAACTACTGCGCTGATGCTTAAAAGCGTCCTTCAGCTTAACCTGCGGGCGTTGCAGGGGGTTATCGACTCGTTTTTCCAGATGATGGATGTGCCGTTGTGTTGCTCGGAATTATACCAGCATCAGCAAACGGTCCAGGAGTGTTAACGTCAACATTAAGACGCCGACACATGGAGAAATAGCTCATCTGGTGATTGATTCTACCGGGCTGAAGGGTTTCGGCGAAGGGGAATTGAAGGTCAAAAAGCACGGAGCGGCAAAGCGGCGGAAGTGATGCAAACTGTATCTGGCGATAGACGCGGCGACGCATGAGATAGTGTGTGTTGACTATCACTGAGCAACGTCACGTATACGCAGGCGTTGCCGGGACTAACATGTCAGACAGACAGGCAGACAAAGGAAGCGTTGGGAGAGGGAGCCTACGATGTGCGCGACTGACACGATAACTTTAAAAGAAGGAAATTAAACCCGTTACCCGCCACACAGCGGCGCGAAATACTGGCGGCTGTCGAGGTATTCGGAGCGAAGTCAGGCGGTAGAACACCAATTGCTGACAGGAAATAACGAGGCGTAAAAAGAGAAAATGGGTTACTACCGGCGTTCACAGGCGGAAACAGCGATTTCGCGGATAAAAAAAGGTATGTGCATGTCGGTTGACACTGCGGAACTACGATGCTTAAGTAAGAGAAGCAATGGCACCAGTAAAAGCGTCAAACAACATGGCGTTACTGGGTATGCCAAAGAGTTTCCGCATTGTTTGAGAGATACGGAAACTGCTTTGCCACACATCAAAAAAAATTATTCATTAAACAAAGCCCTGCCTCACCGCTATGGATGAGCCTTTTGTACCACGCGGCGGTGGCGTCATCGCTAAGCCAGACCGTCAGCGAGCCTCGTTGACGTAGCGCGTCGTTATATCTTTTTCTATTTGTAATTTTGAACTTCTGCTTGGCTATGGTTCGACACGCGATATCAGCGGTGAGAGCGTTCTGATCCTGGTTACCGCCGAAAATTTGACTTATTCAACAAAGCCGGGTAAGACCGTTCTAATTCTGTTTTCCGCCGAAAGTTTGATTTATTCAACAAAGTCTTCCGTAGCATTAACCGACCTGCACATACGTTTTTATTTGCGACACAGCTATTTCCGCCAATGAATGCCAGTGGTAACCCACTTTCTATTTCCACGGCTCGGCATTTCTGTCAGCAAGTGGTGTTCTACCGCCTGGTTTCGCTCCAGGCACTCCGACAACAGCCAGTATTTCGCACTGCTACTCGGTGGGATGACTGGCTTAATTTCCTTCTTTTTAAAACTATCGTGACAGTCACGCACGTCGTAGGCTCTGTATGCTAACGATTCCTCTACCCACCTGTGTGTCTGACTTATTAGTCCCGGCAAGGCCTGCGCGCCCATGATGTTGCTCAAATGATAGGTGAGCGCGCGCTATCTAATGCGTTGTCGCGTCTACCGCTAGATGTAGTTTGCAGCACTTTCTCCGCTTTGCCGCTCCGTGCTTTTCGACCTTTTATTCCCATTCGCCGACCATCTTCAGCCCGGTAGAATCAATTACAAAATGAGCTATCTCTCCACGTGTCGGCGTCTTGATGTTGATATTAACACTCCGAGACCGTTTGCTGATGCTGGTATAATCCGGGCAACACAACGGCACAGCCATCTTCTTGAAAAACGAGTGGATAAAACCCTGCAACGCCTGCAGGTTAAAGTGAAAGACATTTTTTAAGCATCAGCGCAGTAGTTATCTCTGTATCGGTGTAGCGCAGTGGCCTACTGCACTGCTTTGAACCAACCTCTTCGCACTTGCGGTGACGGCGTTATCGATAACCCAGATTGTCAGCGAGTCCGTTGCTGGAGTGCGTCGTTATATATTCGCAATTGGTGATTTTAAACTTCTGCTTTTCCATGGCTTGCTACGCGATGCCAGGGTGAAGGCGCTAATTCTGTTATACGTTGAAAGTTCGATTTATTAAACAAAGCCGTAAAATAGTTAAATCACATGACGTTGCTTGGCATACCAAACAGTCTGCACATTGCCTGAGAGACACGGAAACTCTTTTGCTATATCTCAAAAAAAACTTATTTAACAAAACCGCCTCAATAGCGGAAATTAAACTGGAACGTTTTCAAGCACCGATTGTAGATGTAGCGTTAAGGTCTCGATGCCGAATGCGCATTACATCGAAATCCATCAAATTTACCGCAACAAGGACAGTTAATATCAATATTTAACATATATATTTTTAAAAATAAAAGCAAAGAACACCAATAAATCTGAGTCACAACCGCCAGTTTATAATGTCTTGTTGAACTCAATCAGTCATGTAGTAAGCAAAAATATACTCATCGGATAGAGCGGCGTAACTTGAATTCATGTACCCACATAAAACGTTTTTCCCGTAAAGCCACTTGCCTTTTCAAAATCAGAAACGGTCCATAACAAAATTATTGGATGGCATATAACCATCCACCACTGTCAGCAAATTTGTGGCACGACCAGCAAATTAAAATTATGCTGTTCTATCCGCTTAGTACATTTTACTTGCTACGCAACTGGTTGAATTTAAAAAGACTTTACAAACAGTGGTTGTGAATAAGATTAATTATTATTCCATGCTCTGATTTTTAAAAATGCATATGCAAAAATTCATGCTATCTGCCTTTGTTGTAGTAAAACCGGTGGAATTCGGTGTGATTGGCATTCGGCATTGCGAGTTCAACGTCACATCTACAAGCTGTGTTTGAAAACGTTTAAGCTTGATTTTCACCATTGAGGTCTTTAACTAAATATACACTAGACTATCGTCGATATGGCAATGAATGGTTCTAAATGCATAAATACTGCACAAGTATTGTAAATTCGGTTTAATACTGTTCTTGTGCATTTTAAAAATCAAGCTACAGCACCTTCCTGATAGCATAGAGCTTAATGATGAAGTCGTTATCTTTTGTGCAGCAGACAAACAATGGTCTTATGTACGCAACAAGTAGAATTCTCGCTAGGTGTTTTATTCTTATGATCGCGCAAAAAAAAACGATCATTTGCGCATGTTTTTTGGAGCGAGAAACGCACAGAGACCACAAAATCATTAATATTTTTAAGTAAGTTGAAAATAGCGTTTCAAATAACTGATGCATGGCTCACTTATGACATCTTGTTGAACTCCATCAGTCATGTAGTAAGCAAAAAAAAAACACTTAGCGGACAGATCGCTATAACTTGAACTTACGTACCCACATCAAGCGTATAATTCGCAAAACCATTTGATCTTTAAAATGACTTTGTTGAATAAATGGAACTTTCAGCTGGTAACAGAATCATAGCGTTCTCACCACTAACATCGCGTGACGAATTATGGCAAAACAGAAGTTCAAAATCACTAATTGGAAAATATATAACGACGCGCCAAGGCAAAGGGGCTCGCTGACGATCTGACTCTGCAATGACGCCACCACGGTACGAAAAAGCTTGTTCAAAGCGCTCCGGCCGACCACTGCACTAGACCGATGCGGCGATAACTACTGCGCTAATGCTTAAAATCGTCTTTCACCTTAACCTGGGAACGTTGTCGGGGTTGTTCGACTTGTTTTTCTAGATAATGAATAAGCCGTTGCGAGTCCCGGATTATTTAAACAGCAGCAAACGGTCCGGAGTGTTAACGTCAACATCAAGACGCTGACACGTGGAAAACAACTTATCTAGTCATTGATTCTACCTGACTGAAGGTGTTCGGCGAAGGAAAATAAAAGGTCAAAAAGTGCCGAGTGAGAAAGCGGCGGAAGTGATACAAACTGCATCTGTCGGTAGATGCGGCGATGCCTGAGATAGTTTGCGCTGACATATCATTGCGGAACGTCACGGACTCCCATGGCGTTGCCATGACTAATAAGCCAGACATACAGGCAGCAAAGTAAGCGTTTGCAGACGGAGCCTACAACGTGCGCCACTGCCACGATAGTTTGAACAGAAAGGAAATCAAGTCAGTTATCCCACCGCGCAGCGGTGCGAAATACTGGCTGCTGTTGAGTTATTCGGAGCGAAATCAGGCGGTAGCGCACGAATTTGGCTTTGTCGAATAAATAATTTTTTGAGATATGGCAAAACCGTTTCAGTATATTTCAGGTAATGCATACATTGGTTGACATACTCAGCAATCCCATAAGTTTAACGTTCTCAATAATGTTATTGCTTATTATACCTCAGCATCATAGCTCCGCAGCATCAACCGACCTGCACACACCTTATTTATCAGCGACATCGCCGTTTCCGCCAATGAACGCTGCTTGTAATCCAACTCTTCCTTCTATGCCTCGTTATTTCCTGTCAGCAATTGGTGCGCTACTGCATAATTTCGTTCCGGGTACCTTGACGGCAGTCAGTGTTTCTCACCATTACGCGATAAAATAAATACCTTGATTTTCTTTCTTTTCAGTCTATCGTAGCAGTAGAATCCGTCTGGCAACGCTTTATTTATCCTCCTATGTGTCTGATTCATTAGCCCAGAGAACGTCTGCGCGTCCGTGACGTTGCTCAATGATAGGGTCGTGACTCAGATTTATTGATTTTCTATACTCTAATTTTAAAATACATATGGTAAAGATTGATGTTATCTGTCCTCGGTGTAGTAAACTCGATAGAGTTTGGTGTAATGGGCATTCGGCATTGGGAACTTAATGCTATGTCGTGCCTCAGATTTACTGATAGCATTGGATTGTCGTATACCATTCAATGATCTTTTTATGCATTGTCTCGGATTGTAGAAAGCAAATTGTTTTACGAGCAACACGTTTGATGTGGCTATGTAAATTCAAGTTATGCCGTTTTATCCGCTAAGTATATTGTTGCTTATTACATGACTGGTTGAATTCAACAAGACTTTATAAACGCCCTATGCATCAGTCATGTGAAACGCCATCTTAAACTTGCTAACAGTGTTACTAATTTCTCTAGCGTTCGTGCATTCTTCGGCCAAAAAAAACATGGTTAAGTGCTCGTCTTTTGGTAGTGCCTCAGACTTGCTGATGATTTTGGTTGTTTGTAAACATTCACCACAATCAGTAAATCTGAGGCGAAACCGCATACACTAGGCTATCGTCGATATGGCAACGAATGGCTCTTGATGTAGGGATACTGCACGAGTATTGGGAATTACCTCAATACTGCTATTGTGTGTTTAAAAAAATAACGTCATACCAGGTTCCTGATAGCACAGGGCCTAATGCTGAAGTCGTTATTTTCTAAGAAAGAGGCTAACAATAATCTTATGTACGAAACAAAGACAATTCTCGTTGGTTTTTTATGCTTATGATCGGATAAGAAAACGAGCACTTGCGCACATTTTTTGGACCGAGAAATGCACAGGTGTCACAGAAATCATTAATATTGTCAAGCAAGCTCAAAATAATGCTGGCTTCGTTGAATAAATAATTTCTTGAGATATGGCAAAGCAGTTTGCGTATCTTTAAGGCAATGCGCACACTATTTGGTACACTCCGCAACGTCACATTGTTTAACGCTTTCACTAATGCATTTGCTTCTCCTACCAGAGCATCGTAGTTCCGCAGCGTCAACCAATTTGCACATATTTCCTTTATCCGCAACATCGCTGTTTCCGCCAGTGAACGCCGGTGGTAACCCACTTTATCTTTCCACGCCTCCTTATTTTCTGTCAGCAATTGGTGTTCCACCGTCTGTTTTCGCTCAGGGCATCTCGAGATCAGCCAGTATTTTACGTCGCTACGCGGCGGGATAACTGGCTTAATTTCCTTCTTTTTTCAAGCTATCGTGTCAGTCGTGCACGTCGTAGGCTCCGTCTGCCAACGCTTCTTTTATCTGCCTGTGTGTCTGACTCATTAGTCCCGGCAACGGTTGCGCGTCAGTGACGTTGATCAATGATAGATCGGCGCATACTATCTGATGCGTCGCCGCGTTTATCGCCAGATGTAGATTGCACCACTTCCGCCGCTTTGCCGATCCGTGCTTTTTGACCTTCAATTCCCCTTTGCCGAACACTATCAGACCGGTAGAATCAATCATCAGATGAGCTACCTCTCCACGTCTCGGCGTCATGATGTTAATGTTAAAACTTCGGGACCGTTTGCTGATGCTGGTATAATCTTGGTAACACAACGGCACACCAATCATTTGGAAAAACGAGCCGATAAAACCCCGCAACGCCCGCAGGTTAAGATGAAAGACGCTTTCAATCATCAGCGTAGTGCTTATCGCTGTATCAGCGTAGCGCAATGGCCTGCCGCGCCGCTTTAAACTGGCCTCTTTGTGCCATGCGGCGACGGCGTCATCGCTTAGCCAGACCGTCAGCGAGCCTGTTACTGTAGTGCGTCGTTATATTTTTTCAATTGGTGATTTTAAACTTATGCTTTGCCATGGTTCGCCACGCGATGTCAATGGAGAGGGCCATCTGATTCTGTTGCCCGCCGAAATTTCGATTTATTCAGCAAAGCCGATAGCGTTCTAGATGACTGATGCATGGCCCGTTTATAAAGTCTTGTTGAACGCTAGCAGTCTTGTGGAAGGCAAAATATAGTCAGCGGATAGAGCAGAATAACTTGAGTTTACGTAACCACATCAAGCGTCTGGCTGGTAAAACCATTTGTTTTTCAAACCATAAAACAATGCATAACAAAATCATTGGATGGCATATAACAAACCATTACTGCCACCAAACCTGAGGCACGATCGTCAAAAAGTACGGAGCGGCCAAGCGGCGGAAGTGGTGCTAACTGCATCTGGCGATAGCCGCGGCAACGCATCAAATAGAGTGCGCTGACTTATCATTGAGCAACGCCACTGACACGCAGGCGTTGCCGGGACTAACGAGTCAGACAGGCAGGCGGATAAAGGAATGCTTGGCAGACATAGCCTACGACCTGCATTTCTGCCACGATAGCCTGAAAAGAAAGAAATCAAGCCAGTTATTCTGCCACCTAGCAGTGAAAAATGCTGGCTACTGTCGAGGTACTCGAAGCGAAATCATGCAGTATCGCACCAATTGCTTATAGAAAATAACGAGGAATGGAAAGAGAAAATGAATCACCACCGGCGTTCACTGACGGAAACACCGCTGTTGCGGATAAAAAAAGACATGTAAAGGTCGGTTGACTCGGCGGAACTACGATGCTTATATAGAAGAAGTAATTACGTCAGTGAAAGGATTAAATAATATTACATTACTTGGTTCACTAAACAGTGTCGCATTGTCTGAGAGATACGGAAACGACTTTGCCATATCTAAAAATCACTTATTTAACAAAGCCTCAATGAGTTAAGATCTGGAGAATATGTAGGCAACCATTCCGCATATAGCGCATCAATAATGTTTGTGACTCAAGTTTGCTAATAGTGGCGAGTTTTTAGATACTATCCCATAAACTTGTCATACATCGTTTCTGATTCAGCTTTGTTGAATAAATCGAACTTGCGGAGGGCAACAGAATCCGAGCGCCATCACTTATCAAATCGCGTGGCAAGCTATGGCAAAGCAGATGCTTAAATCACCAATTGGAAAGCATATAACGACGCACTACGGCAACGGGCTAGTTGACGGTCTGCCTTAGCGATGACGCCGTCGCCGTGTTGCACGAAGAGACTGGTTCAAATTAGCGCGGCAGGCCACCGCCCTATACCGATAGAGCAATAACTATTGCGCTGATGCTTAAAGCGTTTTTCACTTTAACCTGCATGCGTTGCAGGGGTTTATCGATGCGCCTCATCAGATGATGCATGTTCCGGTGTGTTGTCCGGATTATACCAGCATCAGCAAACGGCCCAGAATGTTAACGTCAACATCAAGACAAAGACACGTGGAGAAATAGCTAATCTGATGATTAAGCCTATCAGTTTGAAGGTGTTCGGCGAAGGGAAATAAAAGGTTAAAAAGTACGGAGCGGCAAAGAGGCGGAAGTAGTGCAACCTGCATCTGGTAGTAGACGCGGCGACGCATGAGATAGTGTTCGTTGGCTTATTATCGAGCAACATCACGGACGCGCAGCCGTTACTGGGACTAATAAGTCAGAAACACAGGCGAACAAAGGAAGCGCTGGCAGATGTGGTCTACGACCTGCTCGACTGCCACGACAGATAAAAAAAGAAAATTAAGAAGATATCTCAGAGGGGTTTTATTCCAGGTATTAATGCACATGTAAAACGCAGCATCGCCTCGTACTATTTGACCTTTTTTCTCTCAACGCGTCAGGATGCCCGGAATCGATTCATCCAGCTGTGTATTTTTTTCTACAACCCAACGAAGAGTTTTAAACGCGCTGTTTTTAATCGCATCAGACTCATTTTTTATCGACTGGTATGAGGTTTATAACGACGTGATTACAGACAGTTTTCTAGTTATTTAGCTTCATAGTTTTTGTCCACGTAGAGACGCAGCCTGCGACCCTGTCTACCATCTGTAGTGCATCCAGTGTATCTTCAACCAGTTTTATATTGTGGGTATTCGCCACGGCGAGAACGAGAGAGCGCGGATGGCCGTTCGCATTGGTCATCAGGCTGCGCTTTACATCCTGTTTTCCTATATCACCAGGATTGTGACCTGTTTTTTTTTGAGCCTGCAAGTGGCGATTTTGTCAGACAGTTATCCATTGATAATAATGATCAGTCAATGGCACCAGGTTTCTCGCAGGCAAGCAATCCGTTTTGCCTAAACCGCTCGACAACTCCGGTATCGCCCCAATCTTGAAGACGACGATGGCCTGAACTTAATGAGCAAATGCCTGTCGCATTGAGTGAATTCCACTTGCAGTCTGCTCTGAGCACGAAGAAAATGGCGTTCATGCCGGCACGATTATTAAGGAGTTTGCGATGCGTTTCCAGTGGATGATTGGCTTTTGTGTACCGGGAGCACTGGAGACATTCTTTCTTGTAGTTTATCGCTAATCCTCCACTTGTTATCTATCATGTTTCGCTTCATAAATTACCGCGACGTATTATACGGCAATCTCTTCTTGGATAAGCTACAAACCAGTTATCCCGCCGTGTAGCGGTGCGAAATACTGACTGCTATCGAAGCCCCCGGAGCAAAATCAGGCGATAAAACACTAATTGCTGACAGCTAATAACGAGGCGCGGGAAGAGAGAGTGAGAAAGCAAAGTGGTTCACTGGCGAAAATAGGAATGTCGCGGATAAGAAAGGTATGTGCAGGTCGGTTGACGCTGCGGAACTACAATACTCAGGTAAGAGATGCAATGGCATTAGTGAAATCGTTAAACCACATGAGGTTTCTGTGTATGGAAAGCAGTGTGCGCATCTTTCAGTCAACGCGCACACTCTTGGTATACCCAGCAACGTTATATTGTTTAACGATTTCACTCATACCATTGCTTCTCCCACCTGAACATTGTAGTTCCGTAGTGTCAACCAACCTGCACACACCTTTTTTATCCGCGACATCGCTGTTTCCGCCAGAGAACGCCCGTGGTAGCCCACTCTCTCTTTCCACGCCTCGTTATTTCCTGTTAGTAATTGGTGTTCTACCGCCTGGTTTCGCTGAAGGTACTTCGACAGAAACCAGTATTTCGCACCGCTACGCGGTGGGATAAAGGGCTTAATTTCCTTCTTTTTCAAGCTATCGTGGCAGTCGCGCAGGTCGTAGGCTCCATCTGCCAACTCTTTCTTTATCTAGCTGCCTCTCTGACTCGTTAATTCCGACAACGCCTGCGCGTCCGTGACGTTGCTCAATGATAGGTCGGTGCAAACTATCTCATACGTCGCCGCGGCTATCGGCAGATGTACCATGCACCACTTCCGCCGCTTTGCCGCTCCTTGCTTTTTGACCTTTCATTCTCCTTCGCGCAACATCTTTAGCCCGGTAGAATCAATCATTAGATGAGCTATATCTCCACGTGTCGGCGTCTTGATATTGACGTTAACACACTGGGACCGTTTGCTGATGCTGGTATAATCCGGGCAACACAACGGCACATCCATTTTCTGGAAAAACGAGTCGATAAACCCCCGCAACGTCCGCAGGTTAAGGTGAAAGACGCTTTTAAGCATCAGCGCAGTAGTTATTGTTGTATCGGTGTAGCGCAGTCACCTGCCGCGCCGCTTTGAACCAGCCTCTTCATACCATGCGGCGACGGCGTCATCGCTGAGCCAGACCGTCAGCGAGCCCCGTTGCCTTAGTGCATCTTTATGTGTTTTACAATTGCTGATTTTAAACTTCTGTCTTGCCACGGTTCGCCACGCAATGTCAGGGGTGATGGCGCTTTGATTCTTAGTGAAAGCGTTAAATAATATAAAATTGCTGGGTATTCAAAGCAGTTTGCGCATTGCCTTAAAGAGACGGAAACTGATTCACCACATCTCAAAAAAAATATTTATTCAACAAAGCCAGTTATTTATTCAAAAAAAGTTTTCTGATTTTGAAAAAAAGAAAATAGTTTTACAAACAAGGTGCTTGATATGCGTGCATAAATTCAAATTATCCAGCTCTATCCGATGAGTATCTTTTCTTGCTTACAAAATGAATGTTAACTTTAACGAGACATTGTAACTTAGCCATAAATCAGCCATGTAGAAGGCCATATTAAATTTGGTTTACAGTACTAGTAATTTCTGTTGTGTTAACATCATTACAAGTCTAAATTATAAATACGCACTTGCCATCTTACAGAATCATAAACACAAAATAGTCAGCGAGGATTGTTTTGTTCCTTACATAAAACAATTTTTTGCATGTTACACACCAAATAACGACTTTAGCATTAGGCTGCATGCCATCAAGAACCAGCGTTGGCGTAATTTTTTAATCCACCAGAACAGTATTTAAAATAATTCTAAATACGCGTGCAACATCTTTGTAATCAGAATCGGCTTTGTTTAATAAATATTTTTTTAAGATATGCAACGCAGTTTCCGTATTTCTCAGGCAATGCGTACACTGTTTGGAAAACCCAGCAACGTCATATTATTTAACGTTTTCACTAATTCCATTCCTTCTCCTACCTGAACATCATAGTTTCTCAGCGTCAACCGAGTTGCACATAGTTTCTTTATCCGCGAAATCACTATTTCCGCTAGTGAACGCCGATGGTAATGCACTTTTTTTTTCCACGCTTCGTTATTTTTTGTCAGCAATTGGTGTCCTACCGGCTGATTTTGCTCCGGGTACCTCGACACACCCAATGTTTTGTACCACTACGCGGCGGAATAATTGGCTTAAGTTCTTTTTTTTTCAAGCTACCGTGACAGTCGCGCACGTCGCAGGCTCCATCTGGCAACGCTTCCTTTATTCGCCTGCCTGTCTGACTAATTACTCCCGGCAACGCCGGCGTCTCCGTGAGGTTGTTCAATGATATGTTAACGCGCACTATCTCATCCGTCGCCGCGTCTACCGCTAGATGCAGCCTGCAACACTTCCGCTGCTTTCGCGCTCCGTGCTTTTTGACCTTCCAATCTCCTTCGGTAAACACAGTCAGTCCGGTAGAATCAATCACCAGATGAGCTATCTTTCTACGTGTTGCCGTCTTGATATTGACGTTAACACTTTGGGGCCATTTATTGATGTTTGTATGATTCTGGCAACACAACGGCACATTTATCATCTCAAAAAACGAGTCGATAAACCTCTGCAACGTCCGCAGGTTAAGGTGAAAGACGCTTTTAAGTATCAGCGCAGTAGTTATCGTTGTATCGGTGTAGCGCAGCGCCTTACCTCGCTGTTTTAAACCAGTTTCTTCGTACCATGCAGCGACGGCCTCATTGCTAAGCTAGACCGTTAGTGAGCTCCGTTGTCGTAGTGCATCGTTATATGTTTTCCAATTGGTGATGGCTTTGTTAAATAAATCAAATTTTAGGCGGTAAACAGGCTTGGAGTACTCTTACCGCTGATATCGCGTTGAGCTTTGTTGGATAAGTAATTTTTTTGAGATATGGCACAGCAGTTTCCGTATCTTTCAGGCAATGCGCACACTCTTTTGCATACCCAGCAACGTCATATTGTTTAATGTTTTTACTAATGTCATTGTTTCTCCTACCTGAGCATCGTAGCTCCACATCGTCAACCGACCTGCACATGTCTTATTTATCCGAGAAATCGCTGTTTCCGCCAGTGAACGCGGCTGGTAATCCACTTTATCTTTACACGTTTCGTCATTTCCTGTCAGCAATTAGTTTTCTACCGCCTAGTTTCGCTCCGAGTCCCTCGACGGTAGCCAATATTTCGCACCGCTACGCGGCGGGATAACTGGGTTAATTTCTTCTTTTTCAAAGTGTCCTGTCAGTCGTGCACGTCGTAGGCTCCGGCTGCCAACGCTTTCTTTATTTCACTGTCTGTCTGACTCATTAGTCCAAGCAACGCCTGCGCGTCCGTGACGTTGTTCAATAATAAATCTGCGCACACTATCTCATGCGTCGCCGCGTCTATCGCTAGATGCAGCTTGCACCACTTCCGCTGCTTTGCCGCTACGTGCTTTTTGACCTTACATTTTTTTTCGCCGCACACCTTCAGCCCGGTAGAATCAATCACCAGATTAGCTACCTCTCCACGTCTCGGCGCCATGATGTTAACGTTAACACTTCGGGACCGTTTGCTGATGCTGGTATAATTCAGGTAACACAACGGCACCTCCATCATCTAAAAAACGAATTGACAAACCCATGCAACGTCCGCAGGTTAAGATGAAAAATGCTTTTAAGCATCAGCGCAGTAGTTATCACTGTATCAGTGTAGCGAAGTGGCCTGCCGCGCCGCTTTGAACTAGCTTCTTCGTACCATGCGGCGACGGCGTTATCGCTGAGTTAGACTGTCAGCGAGCCCCGTTGCCGTAGTGCGTCGTTATATATTTCACAATTGGTGATTTTAACCTTCTGCTTTGCCATAATTCGCCACGCAATGTCAGGGGTGAGAGCGCTCTGATTCTGTTGCCCGCCAAAAGAACGATTTATTTAACAAAACATGACGCATTATACTATAATTCCTTTTAGAGTGGCTATTATTCAACAAAGCCCATACTGTTCGAAAATTTGTAACCGGATGGTAAACCTCTTCATGGACTTCTAATATTGGCGATCCATAAAACTGCATCTACAAGCAGTCGATTATCTGCCGCTGTTCGGCCAGAATCCAAAATCTTTCCCGGCCACAGCTGCCTAATTCGTTCGTATTGGTCATTACTAAGGATCAATACTTGTGTTATGCTTTAGATTTTCTGGCGGTGTGTTGTCATATACCATTTAATAATCTTGTTATGCATCGTTTCTGATTTTGAAAAACCAAATGATTTTACGCGCAAGACGTTTGACGTGGGTACGTAAATTAAAATTATGCCGCGCTATCCGCTGAGTATATTTTTACTTGCTACATCACTTGTTGAGTTTAACAAGATTTTGGCTTTGTTGAACAAATTGAACTTTCGCTGGGCAACAGAACTAGAGCGCCCTCACTTCTGACATCGCGTGGTGAGCCATGGCAAAGCAGAAGTTTAAAATTACCAATTGGAAAACATATAACGACGCACTACAGCAACGGGGCTCGCTGACGGTCTGGAACAGCGATGACGTCGTCGCTGTATGGTACGAAGAGACTGGTTCAAAGCAACGAGGCAGGCTACTGCGCCACATT
This sequence comes from Aphrophora alni, assembly GCA_963513935.1. NCBI lineage: Eukaryota > Metazoa > Arthropoda > Insecta > Hemiptera > Aphrophoridae > Aphrophora > Aphrophora alni. The sequence goes on from CAUPSG010000344.1 coordinate 38,423, forward strand.
GACACAGCGATAACTGCTGCACTGATGCTTAAAAGCGTTTTTTATCTTAACCCTCTGGTGTTGCAGGAATTTATCGACTCGTTTTTCAGGTGATGGATGTGCCGTTGTGTCGCTCTGATTATACCAGTAATAGCAAGTGGTCCAGGAGTGTTAACGCCAACATCAAGACGCCGACACGTGTAAAAATAGCTCATCTTGTGATTTTTTTCTACCGGGCTGAAGGTGTTTGGCGAAGAAAAATGGAAGGTCAAAAAGCACGAAGCGGCAAGGCGGCGGTAGTGGTGAAAACTACATCTGGCTGTAGACGCAGCGACGCATGAGATAGTGTACGCTGACCTATCTTTGAGCAACGTCACGAACGCGTAGGCGTTGCCGGGACGAATAAGTCAGACACACAGGCGGATAAAGGAAATGTTGACAGAAAAAGCCTACGATGTGCGCGACTACCATGATAGCTTGAAAAGAAAAAAATTAAGCCAGTTATCCCGTCGCGTAGCGGTGCGGAATACTGGCTGCTGTCGAGGTACCCGGAACGAAATCAGGCGCTAGAACACCAATCATTGAGAGGAAATGACGAGGCGTGAAAAGAGATAATGGGTTACCAACGGCGTTCGCTGGCGGAAACAGCGATGTCGTAGATAAAAAAGGTATGTGCAGGTCGGTTTACACTCCGGGACTACGATGCTCAGGTAGGAGAAGTGATAGGATTAGTAAAAGCGTCAAGCCATATGACGTTGCTGGGTATGCCAAACAGTCTGCACATTGCCTGAGAGATATGAAAACTGCTTTATTATATCGGTTTTTTTTGAATAAGTCGAACTTTCGGCGCGGAACAGAATCAGATCGGCATAACCAGTGACATTGCGTGGCGAATAAAGGCAAAGCAGAAGTTTAAAAATCACCAATTGGATAACATATAACGACGGACTACGACAACGGGGCTCGCTGACGCTCTGGCTCAGTGATGACGCCGTTGCCGCATGGTCCGAAGAGATTAGTTCAAAGTGGTTCGGCAGGTCACTGTGCTACACTGATACAGTAATAACTACTGTGCTGATGCTTAAAAGCGTCTTTCATCTTAACCTGCTGGCGTTGCAGGGGTTTATCGACTCGTTTTTCCAGATGATAGATGTGCTGTTGTGTTGCCCGGATTATACCAGCATCAGCAAACGGTCCCGAAGTGTTAACGTTAACATCATGACGCCGAGACGTGGAGAAACAGCTCATCTGGTGATTGATTCTACCTAGCTGAAGGTGTTCGGCGAAGGGGAATGGAAGATCAAAAAACACGGAGCGGCAAAGTGGCGGAAGTGGTGCAAGCTGCATCTGGCGATAGACGCGGCGACGCATGAGATAGTGTGCACAGATTTATCATTGAACAACGTTACGGACGCGCAGGCGTTGCCGGGACTATTGAGTCAGACAGGCAGGCAGGTAAAGGAAGCGTTTTTAGACGGAGTCTACGACGTGCGCGACTTCCACGAGACTTTGAAAAAAAAGGAAACTAAGCTAGTTATCCCGCCGCGTAGCGGTGAAAAATACTAGTTGCCGTCGAGGTACCCGGAGCGAAACCAGGCAGTAGAACACCAATTGCTGACAGGAAATAACGAGGCGTGGAAAGATAATGTAGGTTACCACCAGCGTTCACGGGTAGAAACAGCAATTTCGCGGATAAAGAAGGCATTTCCAATTCGGTTGACGTTGCGGACCTACGATGCTCATGTAGGAGAGGCAGTAACATTAGTAAAACCGTTAACCAACATGACGTTGCTGGGTATGCCAAAGAGTGTGCGCATTGCCTGAAAGATACGGAAACTCCTTTGCCTTATTTTAAAAAAAATATTTATTCAACAAAGCCCAAGACTTTATAAACGGGCCATGCATCAGTAATGAAGAAAGCTATTTTGAACTTATTTACAGTGTTAGTAATTGCTGTAGCGTTTGTGTATTCTCGGTCCAAAAACATGAGCACATGCTCGTTTTTTATGCGATCATAAGCATGAAATAGCCAGCCAGCATTGGCCTTGTTTTGTATAGAATATTATTGGTCGTCTGCTTTACAGCTTAGTTGAATAAATAGAACTTTCGCCGGGCAACAGAATCAGAGCGTTCTCACCCCTGGCATCGCGTGGAAAACCATGTCAAAGCAGAAGTTCAAAATCACGAATTAGAAAACATATAATGACGTACTACGGCAACGGAGCTCCCTGACAGTCTGGCTAAGCGAGCTCCGTTGCCGTAGTACGTCGTTATATGTTTTCTAATTCGTGATTTTGAACTTCTGCTTTGACATGGTTTTCCACGCGATGCCAGGGGTGAGAACGCTCTGATTCTGTTGCCCGGCGAAAGTTCTATTTATTCAACTAAAACCTGCTTCACAGCAGATAACGATTTCAGCAATAGGTTATGTGCTATCAGAAACCTGCTGTGGCGTATTTTTAATGCAAAAGAATAGTATAAAGGCGGCTTTGTTGGTAGTTTTTCAGATTTTCTAATGGTGATGGATGGTTATGTGCCATTCACCACTGTCAGTAAATCTGAGGCAAGACCTGTTTTTTTTGGACTGAGTAACTTAAAGACATCACATAAACAATTAACACTGCAAAACAAATTTAACGTAGTCTTTCACATAACTGATGTATGGTCTGTTTATAAGGTTTTGGAAACCCTAGCGGTTATGTAGTAAGCAAAAACATACTCAGTTAATAGAACGGCAAAGTTTGAATTTACGCACCCAAATGAAACATTCTTGCTCGTAAAATCATTTGCTTTGCAAAATCAGAAACGATAAATGCAAGAACACTGGATGGCATATTATTACCCACCTACATCAGCAAACCTGAGTTATCGCCCCAAAACATAAGCAAGTGGGTGTGACTCAAATTTATAAATTTTTAATATTTTAATGGCTTTGTTGAACAGATCGAACTTTCGGCGGTAAACAGAATCAGATCGCGCTTACCCATGACATCGCGTGGGGAACCATGGCAAAGCAGAAGTTTAAAATCATCAATTGGAAAACATATAACGACGCACTACGGCAGCAGGGCTCGCTGACGGTCTAGCTTAGTGATGACGCCGTCGCCGCATGGTACGAAGAGGCTGATTGAAAGCGGTCCGGCAGGCTACTGCGCTACACCGATGCAACGATAACTACTGCGCTGATGCTTAAAAGCGTCTTTTATCTTAACCTGCGGGCGTTGAAGTGGTTTATCGGCTCGATTTTTCAGATGATGTATGTGCCGTTGTGTTGCCCAGATTATACTAGCATCAGCAAACGGTACCGGAGTGTTAACGTCAACATCAAGACGCCGACACGTGGAGAGATAACTCATCTAGTGATTGATTCTATCGGCCTGAAGGTGTTCGGCGAAGGGGAATGGAAGGTCAAGAAGCGGGGAATGGAAGGTCAAAAAGCACGGAGCGGCAAAGCAGAGGAAGTGGTGCAAGTTGCATCTGGTGATAGACGCGGGGACACATGAGAGATAGTACGCCAACCGATCATTGAGAAACGTAACGGCTGCGCAGGCGTTGCCGGGACTAATAAGTCAGACAGGCAGGCAGATAAAGAAAGTATTGGCAGACGGAGCCTACGACTTGCGCGACTGTCATGATAACTTTAAAATAAAGAAATTAAGCAAGTTATCCCGCCGCGTATCGGTTCGGAATACTGGCTGCTGTCGAGATATCTGGAGCAAAATCAGGCGGTAGAATAGCAATTGTTGACAGGAAATGACGAGGCGTGGGAAGAGAACGTGGGTTACCACCGGCGTTCACTGGCGGAAACAGCGATGTCGCGGATAAAAAAGGTATGTGCAGATCGGTTAACGCTGCGGAACTACGATCCTCAGGTAAGAGAAGCAATTGCATTAGTGAAAGAGTGAAGCAACATGACGTTGATGGATATGCCAAAGAGTGTGCACATTGCCTAAGAGATAGGCTTTGTTAAATAAATCGAACTTTCGGTGGGGAACAGAATCACAGCGCCATCATCCCTGATATTACGTGGCGAACCATGGCAAAGCAGAAGTTTAAAATCACCAATTGGAAAGCATATAACGACGCACTACGGCAACGAGGCTCGCTGACGGTCTGGCTCAGCGATGACGCCGTCACCGCATGGTACGAAGAGGCTTGTTCAAAGCGGCGCGGCAGGCCACTGCGCTACAGCGATACAGCTATAACTACTGCGCTGATGCTTAAAAGCGTCTTTCACCTTAACCTGCTGGCGTTGCAAGGGTTTATTGACTAGTTTTTCCAGATGATGGATGTGCCTTTGTGTTGTCCGGATTATACCAGCATCAGCAAACGGTCTTGGAGTGTTAACGTCAACATCAAGACGCCGACACGTGGAGAGATAGCTCATCTGATTATTGATTTTACCGGGCTGAAAGTGTTCGGCGAAGGGGAATGCAAGGTCAAAAAACACGGAGCGGCAAAGCGGCGGAAGTGGTGCAAGCTTCATCTGGCGATAGAAGCGACGACGCATGAGATAGTGTGCGCCGACCTATCATTGATCAACGTCACGGACGCGCAGGCGTTGCCGGGACTAATGAGTCAGACAGACAGGCAGATAAAGGAAGTGTTGGCAGACGGAGCCCTACGACGTGCGCGACTGCCACGATAGCTTGAAAAAAGGAATTTAAACCAGTTATCTCGCCGCGTAGCGGTGCGGAATACTGGTTGCTGTCGAGGTAGCCAGAGTGAAATAAGGCGGTAGAACACCAATTGGTGACAGGAAATAACAAAGTGTGGAAAGAGAAAGTTGGTTACCGCCTGTATTCTCTGGCGGTAACAGCAATGTCGCGGATATAGAAGGTATGTGCAGGTCGGTTGACGCTGCTGAACTACGATGCTCAGCTAGGAAAAGCAATGGCATTAGTGAAAGCGTTAAATAATATGACGTTACTGGGTATGCAAAAGAGTGTGCGCATTGCCTTAGAGATACGGAAACTGCCTTGTCATATCTCAAGGAATTATTTATTTAACAAAGTCTTAACTCAACGCTATGAATAAACCTGATTGTACCATTCGGCGGTGGCGTCATCGTTGAGCTAGACTGTCAGTTAGCCTCATTGCCGTAGTGCGTCGTTATATGTTTCCTATTGGTGATTTTGAACTGCTATTTGACCACGGTTCGCCACGCGATATCAGCGGTGAGAGCGCTCTGATCATGTTTACCGCCTAAATTTGATTTATTCAACAAAGCGCAACTTTTCCGCTCCATGCTTTTTGACCTTCCATTCCACTTTAGCGAACACCTTAAGCCCGGTGGGATCAATGATTAGATAAGCTATATCCACGTGTCGGCGTGTTGATGTTGACGTTAACACTTCTGGATTGTTTGCTGATCCTGGACTTTATTGAATAAATAATTTTTGAGATATGCAAAGCCGTTCCCGTATTTCTCAGACAATGTGCGCACTGTTTGGCGTGGCCAACAACGTCATGTAATTTAACGCTTTCACAATGCCATTATTTATTTTATCTGAGCATTATAGTTTATCAGAATCAACAGACCTCAATATACTTTTTTTATCCGCGACATCGCCGTTTCCCCCATTGAACGCCGGTTGTAATTTATTTTTTCTTTCTACGCCTCGTTTTTCCGATCGTGACTCAGGTTTATTGATTAGCTATACTCTAATGTTTAAAAAATGCATATAGGAAAGATTAATGTTATCTGTCCTCGTTGTAGTGAAGCCGATAGAGTTCGCACTAATAGTCATTCGGGATCGGGAGTTCAACGCTACAGCTGCAAGCTGTGTTTGGAAACGTTTCAGCTTCATGTTTGCTATCGAGGCGCCTAACCAGGCATAGATCAGACTATCGGCGATATGGCAATGCATAGTTCTGTATGAAGGGATACTTCACGAGCATTGGTAATTGGCTGATTTGTTGGATAAAATTTTTTTTGAGATATGAAAAAGCCGTTTTCGTATTTCTCAGACAATGTGCACATTGCTTGGTATGCTCAGGAACGTCATATGATTTAACGATTTCACTAATGCTATTGTTTATACTACCTGAGTATCCTAGTTCCGCAGTGGTAACCGACCTCCACATACCTTCTTTATCCGCGACATCGCCGTTTCCGCCAGTGAACGTCGGTGCTAACCAATTTTCTATTTATACGCCTCGTTATTTCCTGTCAGCAATTGGTGCGCTACCGCCTTATTCGGCTCCGGGTACCTCGATAGCAGCCAGTGTTTCGCACCGCTACGCAATGAGATAACTCGGTTATTTTTTTACTTTTCAAGCTATTGTTGAAGTAGCGCACCTTGTAGGTTCCGTCTAGCAACGCTTCCTTTATTCCCCTGTGTGCTGACTGATTAGCCCCAGCAACGCTTGGGGTCCGTGACGTTGTTCAATAGTAGGTCAGCGCATATTTTCTTATGCGTCGCCGGGTCTAGCGCCAGATGCAGCTGCACCACTTTCGCCGCTTTGCCGCTCCGTGCTTTTTGACCTTCAAGTTCACTTCGCTGAACACTTCAGCCAGGTAGAATCAATGACCAGATGAGCTATCTCTGGACGTGTCGGCGTCTTGATCTTGACGCTAACACTCCTAAACCGTTTGCTGATTTTGGCATAATCCAGGGTTTTGTTAAATAAATAAAATTTTCGGCGGTAAACAGCATCAGAGCGCACTAACCGCTGATATCGCGTGGCGAACCGTGGCAAAACAGAAGCTCAAAATCACCAATAGGAAAACATATAACGACGCAGTACGGCAACGAGGATCGCTGACGGTCTCGCTCAGCGATAACGACACCGCCGCATTGTACAAAGAGGCTTATCTATAGCAGTGAGGCAGTGTTTTGTCGAATAAATAATTTTTTGAGATATGGCAAAGCAGATTTCGTATTTCTTAGGTAATGCGCAAACTTTTTGGCATACCCAGCAACGTCATATTGTTTAACGCTTTCACTAATGCCATGGCTTCTTTTACCTGAGCATCGTAGTTCCGTAACGTTAACCGACCTGCGCATACCTTCTTTATTCGCGACATCGGTGTTTCAGCGAGTGAACGCCGGTGGTAACCCACTTTCTCTATTCACGCCTCGTTATTTCCTGTTAGCAATTGGTTTCCTACCGCCTAAATTCGCTCCGGGTACATCGACAGCAGCCAGTGTTTCGCACCGCTACGCGGCGGGATAACTAGCTTAATTTCTTTCTTTTTTAAGCTATCGTGGCAGTTGCTCACATCGTAGGCTCCGTCTGTCAACATTTCCTTTATCTGTTTGTCTGTCTGACTCATTAGTCCCGGCAACGCCTGAGCGTCCGTGACGTTGCTCAATGATAGGTCGGCGCACACTATCTCATGCGTCGCCGCGTTTATCGCTAGATTCAGCTTGCACCACTTCCGCTGATTTGCTGCTCCGTGCTTTTTTAACCTTTTAGTCCCCTTCAATGAACACCTTCAGTCCGGTAGAATCAATCACCAGATGAGCTATCTCTCCACCTGTCGGTGTCTTGATGTTGACGTTAACACTCCTGGGCCGTTTTCTGATGCTGGTATAATCCGGGCAACACAACGGCACATCCATCATCTGGAAAAACGAGTCGATAAAGCCCTCCAACGCCAGCAGGTTAAGGTGAAAGACGCTTTTAACCATCAGCCCAGTAGTTATCGCTGTATCGGTATAGCGCATTGCCCTGCCGCGCTGCTTCGAACTGACCTCTTCGTACCATCCGGCGACGGCGTCATCGCTGAGCCAGATCGTCAGCGAGCCCCGTTGCCGTAGTGCATCGTAATATGTTTTCTAATTGGTGATTTTAAACTTCTGCTTTGCCATGGTTCGCTACGCGATGTCAGGGGTGAGGACGCTCTGATTCTGTTCCCCGTCGAAAGTTCGATTTATTCGACACAGCCCATTAGATGACAAGTCCTTTTAGGATAGACTATTAGATTTACTGATAGTAGTAGATGGTCATATTGCATTCAATGATCTTGCCATGCATCATTTTTTGATTTTGTGTATTATTTTTGTTCTTAAAAACCAATGGCTTTAAAAGCAAGACGCTTGATGTTGATACGTAAATTCAAGTTGTTGGGTTCTATCTGCTGAGTACGTTTTTGCTTACTACATGACCGTTTAAAGGCAATAAGACTTCATGAAATGGGCACGGATCAGTTATCTAGAAAGCTATGTCAAACTTGCTTAACAGTTTTAATACTTTCTGTAGCGTCTGGAATTTCTCGGTCTAAAAATATGAGCAAGTGCTCATTTTTTATGAGTTCATAAGCATAAAGCAGCCACCTAGAATTGTCATTTTTCGTATATAAGACCATTGTTCGTCTGCTTCAAATCAGATAACGACTTCAGCATAAGACCGGCTTTGTTGAATAAATAAAATTTTCGGCAGTAACCAGGATTAGATCGCTCTAACCGCTGATATCGCGTGACGAACCGTGGAAAAGCAGAAGTTCAAAATCACCAATAGGAAAACATATCACGACGCGCTACGGCAACGAGGTTCGCTGACGGTCTGGCTCAGCGATGACACCACCGCTGCATAGTACAAAGAGGCTCGTCCATAGCGGTCAGGCAGTGCTTTGTTGAATAAATATTTTTTTTGAGATATGGCAAAGTAGTTTCCGAATCTTTTAGGCAATGCGCACACTCTTTGGTATACCCAGAAACGTCATATTGTTTAATGTTTTCATTAATGCTATTGCTTCTCCAACCTGAGCATCGTAGTTCCGCAGCGTCAACCGCCTGCATACACTTTCTTTATTCGCGACATTGCTGTTTTCTCGAGGGAACGCCGGTGGTAACCCACTTTCTCTTTGCATGCTTCGTTATTTCCTGTTAGGGCTTTGTTGAAAAATCGAACTTTCGGCGGCAAAATAATCACAGCGATTTCACCCTGACATCGCGTGGCGAAGCATGGGAAAGCAGAAGTTTTAAATTACCAATTGGAAACATATAACGACGCACTACAGCAACGGGGCTCGCTGACGGTCTGGCTCAGCGATGACGCCGTCGCCGTATGGTGCGAACAGGCTGGTTCAAAGCGGCGCGGCAGGCCACTGCGCTACACCGATACAGCGATAACTACTGCGCTGATGCTTAAAGTGTCCTTCACCTTAACCTGCGCGCGTTGCAACGGTTTATCGACTCGTTTTTCCAGATGATGGATGTGCCGTTATGTTGCGCAGATTATACAAGCATCAGCAAACGGTCCCGCAGTGTTAACGTCAACATCAAGACGCCGACACGTGGAGAGATAGCTCATTTGGTAATTAATTCTACCGGACTGAAGGTGTTTGGCGAAGGGGAATTGAAGGTCAAAAAGCAAGGAGCGGCAAAGCGGCGGAAGTGGTGCAAGCTGAATCTAGCGATAGACGCGGCGAGGTATGAGATAGTGTGCACCGACCCATCATTAAACAACGTCAAGGACGTGCAGGCGTTGCCGGGACTAATGAGTTAGACAGACAGGCAGATAAGAAAGCGTTGGCAGACGGAGCCTACGACGTGCGCGACTGCCACGATAGTTTGAAAAAAAGGAAATCAAGCCAGTTATTTTGCCGCGTAGCACTGCGAAATAACTGGCTTGCTGTCGAGGTACGCGGAGAGAAATCATGCGGTAGAATATCAGTTTCTGACAGGAAATAACGAGGCGTGGAAAGAAAAAATGGGTTACCACCGGCGTTCACTCGCGGAAACAGCGATGTCACGGATAAAGAAGGTATGAGCAGGTAGGTTGACACTGCGGAACTACGATGCTCAGGTAGGGGAAGCAATGGGATTAGTGAAAGCGTGAAACAATATTTCGTTCCTGGGTATGCCAAAGAGTGTGCGAATTGTCTGAGAGATACGGAACCTGTTTTGCCATATCTCAAAAAAAATCACTTATTCAATAAAGCTTCCTGTTAGCAATTGGTGCTCTACTGCTTGATTTCCCTCCAGGCACCTCGATAGCAGCCAGTATTTCGCACCATTACACGGCGGGATAACTTGATTGATTCTATTCTTTTTAAGTTGTAGTGGCGGCTTTGTTGAATAATTCGAACTTTCGGTGCGCAAAAAAATAAGGTCCCCTTACCTCTGACATCGCGTGGCGAAGCATGCTAAAGCAGAAGTTTAAAATCACCAGTTGGAAAGCATATAACGATGCACTACGACAACGGGCTCGCTGACGAACTGGCTCAGCGGTCACGCCATCGCCGCATGGTACGAAGAGGCTGGTTCAAAGCAGAGCAATAAGTTACTGCGCTACCCCAATACTGCGATAACTACTGTACTGATGCTTAAAAGCGTCTTTTACCTTACCCTGCTGGCGTTAAAGGGGTTTATCGACTCGTTTTTCCAGATGATGGATGTGTCTTTGCGTTTTGCAGGTTATACCAGCATCAGCAAACGGTCCCTCAGTGTTAACGTCAACATAAAGACGCCAACACGTGGAGAAATAACTCATATGCTCATTGCTTCTAGCGGGCTAAAGGTTTTTGGCGAAAGGAAATGGAAGGTCAAAAAGCACGGAGCTGCAAAACGACAGAAATGGTGTAATCTGCATCTGACAGTAGACGCGGCGACGCATGAAATAGTCTGCTCTGATTTATCATTGCGCAACGTCACGGACGCGCAGGCGTTGCCGGGACTAATGAGTTAGACACACAGGCGCAGAAAGGAAGCGTTAGCAGACAGAACCTACGAACGACGTTCGCTACTGCCACTACAGGCTTTATTGAATAAATCGAACTTCTGGCGGGCAACAGAATCAGAGCGCCTTCACCACTGAAATCGTGTGGCGAACCATGTCAAAGCAGAAGTTTAAAATAACCAATTGGAAAACATATAACAACGACTACGGCAACGGGGCTCGCTGTCGGCCTGGCTCAGCGATGACGCCGTCGCCGAATGGTACGAAGAGGCCAGTTCAAAGCGGCGCGGCAGACCACTGCGCTGCACTGACACAGTGATAACTACTGCACTGATGCTTAAAAGCGTCTTTCATCTTAACCTGCTGGCGTTGCAGGGGTTTAGCAACTCGTTTTTCCAGATGATGGATGTGCCGTTGTGTTGACTGGATTACACCAGCATCAGAAAACGGTCCCGAAGTGTTAACGTTAACATCATGACGCCGAGACGTGGAGAAATAGCTCATCGGGTGATTGATTCTACCGGGCTGAAGGTGTTCGGCGAAGGGGAATGGGAGGTCAAAAAAACACGGAGCGGAAAAGTAGCGGAAGTGGTGCAAACTGCATCTGGCGATAGACGCGGCGACGCATGATATAGTGTGCGCCGATTTATTATTGAACAACGTCACGGACGCGCAGGCGTTGCCGGGACTAATGAGTCAGACAGGCAGGCAGATAAAGGAAGCGTTGGCAGACGGAGCCTACGACGTGCGCAACTGCCACGACACTTTGAAAAATAAGGAAGTAAGTTAGTTATCCCGCCGGGTAGCGGTGCGAAACACTGGCTGCCTTCGAAGTGCTCGAAGCAAAACCAGGCGGTAGAACAGCAATTGCTGACAGAAAATAACGCGGCGTGTAAAGATAGAGTGGGTTACTACCGGCGTTAACTGGCGGAAACAGCGACTTCGGGGATAAATAAGGTATCTGCAGGTCGGTTGGCACTCCGGAACTAGGATGCTCAGGTGGGAGAAGCAATGGCATTAGTGAAAGAGTTAAACAATATCACGTTGTTGGGTATAGCAAAGAGTGTGCGCATTGCCTGAAAGATACGAAAACTGCTTTGTCATATCTCAAAAAAAATATTTATTCAACAATGACCCATGAGATATCAGCGGTGAGAGGACTCTGATTCTGGTTACCGCCGAAAATTTGATTTATTCAATAAAGCCGATCAGAGCGCTCTCACCGCTGATATCGCGTGACGAACCGTGGCAAAGCAGAAGTTCAAGATCACAAAGAGGAAAACATAGAACGATGCACTACGGCAATGAGGCTCGCTGATGGTCTGGTTCAGCGATGATGCCACTGCTGCATTCCACAAAAAGACTTATCTATAGCGGTGAGGCAGGACTTTGTTAAATAGATAATTTCTTGAGATATGGCAAAGCAGTTTTCGTCTCTCTCAGACAATGCGCACACTCTTTGGTATATCCAACAACATTATAATTGTTTAACGCTTTAACTAATCCCATTGCTTCTCCTACCTGAGCATCGTAGTTTTGCAGTGTCAACCGCCATGCACATATCTTTTTTATCCGCGAGATCGCTTTTTCCGCGAGTGAACGTTGGTGGTAACTTACTTTCTCTTTCCACGCCTCGTTATTTCCTGTTAGCAATTGGTTTCTACCGCCTGATTTTGCTCCGGGTACTTCGACAGCAGCCAGTATTTTGCACCTACGCGGCAGGATAACTGACTTAATTTCTTTATTTTCAAGCTATCGTGGCAGTCGCCCACGTCGTAGGCGGCGTCTGCCAACGCTTCTTTTAGCTGCCTATCTGCCTGACTCATTAGTTTCGGCAACGCTTGCGCGTCCGTGAGATTGCTCAATGATAGGTCGACGCACTCTATCTCATTTGTCGCTGCGTCTATTGCTAGATACAGCTTTCACAGTTCCGTTGCTTTGCCGCTCCGTGCTTTTTGACCTTCCATTTCCCTTCGCCGAACACCTTCAGTCCAGTATAATCAATCATCAGATTAGTTATCTTTCCACTTGTCGTCGTTTTGATATTGACGTTAACACTCTGGAACCGTTTTCTGATGCTGGAATAATCCGGGCAACACAACGGCACATTCATCATCTGGAAAAGCGAGTCGATAAACTCATGCAACGCGCGCAGCTTAAGGTGAAAAAACGCTTTTAAGCATCAGCACAGTAGTTATCGCTGTATCGGTGTGCCGCAGTGGCCTGGTGCGCCGCTTTGAGCCAGCCTCTTCGTACCATGCGGCGACGGCGTCATTGCTGAGCTAGACCGTTAGCGAGCCCCGTTGCCGTAGTGCGTCGTCATATGTTTTTCAAAAGGTGATTTTAAACTTCTGCTTTGCCATGATTCGCCACGCTATGTCAGCGTGAGGGCGCTCTGATTCTATTGCCAGCCGAAAATTCGATTTATTCAACAAAGCCCGTATAATGGGTCATGGTAATTTATGAGGCGAAATATGGCAGGTAACAAGTCTAAGATTAGCGATGAACTATTGGAGAGAATGTATCTGCTGTTCCCGGTACACAAAATAAATCATCCAGTGGTGACTCATTGTAAACGCGTTGATAATCCTGCCGACATGAACGCCATTTTCTTCGTGCTCAGAACAGGCTGTTAGTGGAATGCGCCAAATGCGACGGGTAATTGCTCATCAAGTTCAGCCCATCGTCGTTTCCAAGAGTAGCGCGATGCCGGCATTTCCGAACAGTTATAGCAAAACGGATTGCTTGCCTGCCAGAATCTTGATAACATTGACATTTTATAGTTGTCGATAAATGACTGCGGTTTTGTTAAATAAATCGAACTTTCTGCTGGCAACAGAATCAGAGCGTTCTCGCCCTGACATCGCGTGCCGAACCATGACAATGCAGAAGTTTAAAATCACAAATTGGAAAACATACAACGACGCACTACGGAAACGGGCCTCACTAACTGTCTGGCTCAGCAATGATGCTGCCACTGCATGGTACGAAGAGGCTGGTTCAAACCAACGCGGCAGGCCACTGCGTCACACCGATACACTGATACACCGATACACCGATAACTACTTCGCTGATGCTTAAAAGCGCCTTTCACCTTAACCTTTTAGCGTTTCAAGAGTTTACCCACTCGTTTTTTTCAGATGATGGATGTGTCGTTGCGTTGTCCTTGTTATACCAGCATCAGCAAACTGTCCCGAAGTGTTAACGTCAACATCAAGACGCCGACACGTGCAGAGATACCTTATCTCATAATTAATTCTACCTGGCTGAAGGTGTTCGTTGAAGGGAAATAAAAGGTCAAAAACATGGAGCGGCAAAGCAGCGGGAGTCGTGCAAGCTGCATCTAGCGGTAGACGCGGCGACGAATAAGATAGTGTGCGCCGACCTGTCATTGAGCAATGTCACGGACGCATAGGCGTTACCGGGACTAATAAGTCAGACAGACAGGCGGATAAAGAAAGCGTTGGCAGACGGAGTCTGCGACGTCCACGACTGCTACGATAGCTTTAAAAGAAGGAAATTAAGCCAGTCATCCCACCGTGTAGCAATGCGGAACACTGGCTGGTGTCGAGGTACCCGGAACGAAACCAGGCGGTAGAACACCAATTGCTGACAGGAAATAGCGTTGCGTCGAAAGAGAAAGTGGGCTAGCACCGTCGTTCACTGGCGGAAATAGCAATGTCGCAGATAAAGAAGGTATGTGCAGGTCGGTTGACACTGCGGAACTAAAATGTTCAGATAGGAGAAGCAATGGCATTAGTGAAAGCATTAAACAATATGACGTTGCTGGGTATATTAAACAGTGTGCGCATTGCCTGAAAGATACGGAAATTGCTCTGCCATATCTCAAAAAATTATTTATTTAACAAAGTCGATGACTTCTTGACAAAATCGCCACTTGCAGGCTCAAAAAAACAGACCGCAACCCTACTGACCGTGAAAAACAGCGTGTAAAGCGCAGCCTGATGACCGATGCGAACGTTTTTCCGCGCTCTCTTTCTCGCCGGGCGAAGATCCACGAGATAAAACTGGCTGAAGATACGCCGCATGCGCTACAGACGGGTAAACCGGGTCGCAGGCTGCGCCTGCGCATGCACAAAGGTTATTAAGCCGAATGGGTGGAAAGCTGCTTGAAGTGCGTCGTTATTAACTTCATATCAACACGAGGAAAGAAGAGTCTAATCCGATAAAAACAGCGAGTTTAAAACTCATTGTTAGGTTGCATTAAAGAACAGACATCTGGATGAATCGTTTTCTGCGCATTCTAACGCGTTGGGGGGAAATGGTCGAATACTACAAGGCGATACTGCATCTTACATGCAGCATTAGTGCCTGAAAATGAAATTCTATTGGGATAACTTTAAATTACGATTCACTCTTTGCATATGCATTTTAAAATTTCGAGCATAGAAAACAAATAAATTTGAGTCATAACCTTATTTTCTGTCAGCAATTGGTACGCCACCACCTGATTTTGCTCTGGGCACCTCTACAGCAGTCAGTATTTCGTACCGTTACACGATGGGATAACTGGTTTGATTTTCTTCCTTTGTAGCCTATATTGGCAGTAGCGCACGTCGTAGGCAGCGTCTGCTAAAGCTTCTTTTATCCGCATGTCTGCCTGACTCATTAGTCTCTGCAACGCCTGTGCGTCCGTGATATTGCTCAATGATAAGGCAGCGCGAACTATCTCATCCGTCGCCACGTCTATCGCCAGATGCTGCTTGCAGCATTTCAGCTGTTTTCCCGCTCCGTGCTTTTTGACCTTCCATTCCCCTTTGCTGAACACCTTCAGCCCGATAGAATTAATGACAAAATGAGTTATTTTTCCACGCGTCGGCGTCTTGATGTTAACGTTAAAACTCTTGGGCTGGTTGCTGATGCTGGTATAATCATGGTAATGCAATGACAAATTTATCATCTGGAAAAACGAGTCGATAAACCCTATAACGCCAGCAGGTTAAGGTGAAAGACGCTTTTAAGCATCAGCGCAGTAGTTATCGCCATAAGGTGTGGCGCAGTGGCCTGCTGCGCCGCTTTGAACCAACCTTTTCGCCACCATACAGTGGCGGCGTCATCGTTAAGCCAGACCGTCAGCGAGGCCCGTTACTGTAGTGAACCGTGCATCACATTTGCTGACAATAGTGGCTGGTTATACATCATCAAATGATCTTGTCATGGATTATTTTTGATTTTGAAAATAAAATGATTTTACGAGCAAGACGCCCGATGTGGGCACATAAATTCAAGTTATGTGCTCTACCCACTGAGTATATTTTTACTTACAAAGTAACTTGTTGATTTTAATAAGTTATAATAAACTGGCGGTTGTAACTCAATTTGATCGACCTTCTATACTCTGATTTTTTTAAAATGCGCACGTCAAAGATTGATGTTATCTGCACTCGTTGTAGTAAAGCCGATGGAGTTCGATGTAATGGGCATTCGCCATCGGGAACTTAACGCTACATCTGCAATCTCTGTTTGAAAACCTTCCAGTTTAATTTTGCTATCAAGGCCCTTAAACAGACAAGCACCAGGCTATCGTTGATATATCAATGAATGGTTCTGAATGTAAAAACACTACACGAGTATTGGGAATTAGCCTAAATACTGTTCTTGTTCATTAAAAAAAATCACGATAGCAGGTTTATGCTAGCATAGGACCTAATGCTGAAGTCATTATCTTTTGTGAAGGAGACGAATAATGGTCTTATGTACGTAAGAAGGACAATCCTCACTAACTGTATTATGTTTATGGTCGCATAAGAAAACGAGCACGTGCGCATGTTTTTGGACCGAGAAATGCACAGACGCCAAAAAAAACTCATTAACATTGTTAAGCAAATTCAACATGGCGTTTTACATGACTAATGCATGCGACGTTTATAAAGTCTTATTGAACTTCACCAGTCATGTAGTAACCAAAAAAAAATACACTCAGTGATAGAGCGGGATAATTTAAATTTACGTGTCCACACCAAGCATCTGGCTCGTAAAACCAATTGCTTTTGAAAATCCGAAACAATGCATGACAAGATCATTAAATGGTATATGACAATCACCACTATCAGTAAATCTAAGGCACGTTCCAGTAGTGCGTCGTTATATGTTTTCCCATTATTGATTTTGAACTTCTGCTTTGTCATGGTTCGCCACGCGATGTCAGGGGTGAGACCGCTCTTATTCTTTTTCTAGTTGAGAGTTCGATTTATTCAACAAAGTCCTGATGCTGGAATAATCCGGGTAACGTAACGGTACATTTATCATCTTGAAAAGCGAGTCGATAAACCCGGCTTTGCTCAATAAATATTTTTTTTGAAATATGACAAAGCAGTTCTCATATCTCTCAGACAATGCGCACACTGTTTGGGATACCCAGCAACGTTATATGGTTTAACGCTTTTACCAATGCAATTTCTTCTCCTACCTGAGCATCGTAGTTCAGCAGCGTTAACCGACCTGCATATATCTTTTTTAGCCGTGACATCGCTGTTTTCGCGAGTGAACGCCGGTGGTAACCTACTTTCTCTTTTTACGCCTCGTTATTTTCTGCCAACAATTGGTATTCTACCGCCTGATTTCGTTCCGGCTACCTCGGCAGTATCCAGTATTTCGCACCGCTATGCGACAGGATAGCTGGCTTAATTTCTTTTTCAAGCTATCGGCGAAGTCGCTCACCTCGTAGATTTTGTCTGCTAACGCTTCCCTTATTCGCCTGTGTGTCTGACTTGTTAGTTTCGACAATGCCTGCGCGTCCAGGACGTTGCTCAACAATAAGTCAGTGCACACTACCTCACGCATCGCCGCGTCTACCGCCGATGCAGCTTGCACAACTTTGGCATTTTTCCGCTCCGTGCTTTTTTGACTTTCCATTCTCCATCGCCGAACACCTTCAACCAGGTAGAACCAATCACAATATGAGCCACCTCTTCACGTGTCGGCATTTTGATGTTGACGTTAACACTCTGGGATTGTTTGCTGATGCTGGTATAATACAGGCAACACAACGGCACATCCATCATTTGGAAAAACGAGTTGAGAAAGCACTGTAACACCCGTAGGTTAAGGTGAAAGACGCTTTTAAGTATCAGCGAAGTAGTTATCGCTGTATTGATGTAGCGCAGTAACCTGTCGCACCGCTTTGAACTAGCCTCTTTCTACCATGCGAGAACGGGACTCGCTGAGCTAGATCGTCAGGGAGCCCCGTTGCCGTAGTGCGTCGTTATGTATTTTTAAATTGGTGATTTTAAACCTCTGCTTTGCGATGGTTTTCCATAGGATGGCAGTGGTGAGGGCACTCTGATTCTGTTGCCCACCGAAAGGTCGATTTATTTAACGAAGCCGATAAACCCATGCAACATTAGGATGTTAATAGTTTATCAAAAAAAAGGTTTGTCGTATAATGCGTCACGATAATTTATGAGAGCAAAATATGGCAGGTAACAAGTGGAAGGTTAGCGGTAAACCATTGGATAGAATGTTTCCACTGCTCCCGCTACACAAAATCAATCATCCAGTGGGAACGTATTGCAAGCGCGTTGATAATCGTGCTGCCATAAACGCCACTTTCTTCGTGTTCAGAATAAGCTATCAGTGAAATGCGCTAAATGCGGCAGGTATTTGCTCATTAAGCTCAGCCTATCGTCGTTTTCAAGGGAGGCACGATGCCGGGCTTTCTAGCGGTTCTGGCAAAGCGGATTGCTTGCCTGCGAGAAACTTTATGCCATTGACTGGTCATGGTTGTCGATGGATGGCTGCCTTAAAAAATCGCCACTTGCAGGCTCAAAAAACAGGTCCAAACTCTATTGACCGGGAAAAAGAAGGTGTAAAGCGCAGCCTGATGACCGATGCAAATGGCCTTGCGCGATCTCTGTTGTTGCCGGGCGAATACCCACGACATAAACTGGTTTAAGATACGATTGATGCACTACAGACGGGTAGTTCGGGTCGCAGGCGGCGACTATGCATGGAAAAAGGCTATGAAGCCAAATTGGTGAAAACTGCCTGAAAGCGCGTCGTTATTAACCTCATGTCTAGTGGAGGAAAGGGGAGTCTGATATGATTAAAAACAGCGAGTTTAAAGCTCATTGTTGGGTTGTAGGAAGAACATACAGCTGGATAAATCGTTTTCGGGGCATCCTGACGCGTTGAAAGAAAAATATCGAAAACTATGAGGTATGCTGCATTTCACATGTGGCACAATCTCTCGAATAAAACCCTATTGGGGTAACTTCTAAAATGCAATGTGGCTTTGGATATCAGCGTAGTAGTTGTAGTTAAATGACTTGATTTTAATTACACTAAACGGCTGATAATATAACCTCTGTCTCGCACAAATCTTTTTTTGTTTTTTGCTTGCGCTCATTTATGCTTAATTGAGTTAATATTTAGCGAATATGTAGGCAAACACCACACATGTATAAACCATCAATAATAATTTATTTGGTCTTATGTTTTGTGAAAGTTCTATTGTCCATTATAATTACACTGTTTTTAGAGAATATTAGGATGATGACTTATGTGATAAAGGGATAGGAAATATCATTATTAACATTAACACAAAATAATCCGATAGCAAACAGCGTTGCGCACAATAAAGCGACGATAACATTTATTCTTCTCTTGGGACTACAGTTTTTTAGACTAAAACATTATTGATATCTCGTAAAATAGCCGTTAGTTCGCGGGAATCGTGTGAAAACCACTTTTATCAATAAAAAAGGTTTATTTTTTCATTCTGTTGTTTTTTTTGTTAAAATGCTTTCCTGGCGCTTTCGTTGGCTTTCAGATGATGTAGGCTTTCATATATTAAGTTTATCTTTTAAGATTTTACTAGGTAGCCTATTAACAAATACCAAAACGTTTTGCACGGTCTTTTTGATAAGCATTTTTATATTGTTCGACATCTTTTGTTAATTCATATTTATCGATCTTTCGCTGACGCGTAGTCGATGCTTCTTAGTCTATTTAATTAAACCAACGGGATAGGAGACAGAGCTAATTCGAAATTGATTTGCTGTTTCTCGGAAACTTAGAAACTATTCTAATAGGGTTTTGTTCAATACAATGATGTCACATGTAAAATGCAACATTGCCTCGTAGTTTTCGAACTTTTTTCTCGCAACACCTCAGAATGCCAGAAAATGATTCATTTAACGGTTTGTTCTTTTTACAACACAACGATCAGCTTTAAACTCATTGTGTTTGATCGCATCAGACTTCTCTTTCCTCGACTGGATGTAAGCTCATAAGGACGCGCTTTCAGACAGTTTTATACACTCGGATTCATAGCCTTTGTCCATGCATAGACGCAACCTGCGACCCGGTCTGCTTGTCTATAGTGCATGCAGAGTATTTTTAACCAGTTTTATGTCGTGGGTGGTTGCCCGGCGACAAAAAGAAAGAGCGAAAGACCGCTCGCATCGGTCATCAGGCTGCGCTTTATACCATGCTTTTCCCGATCAGCAGGGTCTCGATCTGTTTTTTGAGTCTGGAAGTGTCTATTTTGTCAGGCAGCCATTCATCGACAACCATGACAAGTCAATGGCACCGCGCTATTCGCAGGCAAGTAATCCGTTTTGCCAGAACCGACCGGAAACCCCGACATCGTTCCACTTTTTGAAAGAAAAATGGGCTGAGCTTAATGCGTAAATACCTGTCGCATTTAGCTCATTGCAATGATAGCCTGTTCTGAGCACGAAGAAAATGGCGCTCATGGGGCACGATTATCAACGCGTTTTCGATCAGTTCTCAGTGGATGATTGATTTTGTGCACCGGAAGTAGTGAAAACATTCTTTCCCGTAGTTCATGGTTAATTTCCCACTTTTTACCTGCCATATTCCGTCACAATAAATTACCTGTGACGCATTATACGATAATTTCTTTCAGGATAGACTATTAATATAATATCTTTCCAACTATGTGTCACTTTACGTATAAAGTCAATTGAATGGCTCATTTAAGTAATACAATTAAAATTAAGCCGGTTATTGTTCCACCGGTTTATCTGGCACAGCGCTAATTATATCAGATTATTTAATATCAATATTAACAGTGATATTTCTCATACTTAGCTCAGGCAAGTTTTATCCCAGCACTCATAACAACGTGAACATAATGATCAACACAATCCTTCAAAAAGAAATATAACATTTAACAAGTTATTACATGTGCGATTTATATGGTGAAGTATTTGTTCATAAATTCGAAAAGTATTACCAATATTTAGTATAAATTGGCAAAAGAAAAAAGTCAAAAAAAAGAGAGTTCACTGAGATCACGACACAGAAATTCCGGCATCAACCTATATGGTATAACAAAATTAATTTGTTTGATTGCATTGTTCTGCGGCTTTGTTTAACAAATGTTTTTTTAAGATGTGGGAAATCAATTCCCGTATTTTTCAGTCAATGCGCAGGCTGTTTAGCATACCCAGCAACATCATATTATTTAACGCTTTCACTAGGAATCAGAGTGTCCTCACCCTTAGATCGCGTGACGAACCATGTCAACGCAGAAGTTTAAAATCAAAATTGGAAAACATATAACGACGCACTACGGCAACGGGGCTCGCTGACGGGCTGGCTCAGCGATGACCCCGTCGCTGCATGGTACGAAGGTGCTGGTTCAAAGCGGCACGGCAGGCCACTGCGTTACACTGATACAACAACAACTACTGCGCTGATGCTTAAAAACGTCTTTCACCTTAATTGCGGGCGTTGCAGGGGTTTGTCGGCTTGTTTTTCCAGATGATGGGTGTGCCGTTGTGTTGTCCGGATTATACCAGCATCAGCAAACGGGCCCAGAGTGTTAACGTCAACATCAAGACGGTTTTGTTTAATAAATAATTTTTCTGAGATACGGCAAAGCAGTTTCCGTGTCTCTCAGGCAATGCACACACTCTTTAGCATACCCACCAACGTCATATTTTTAACGATTTCACTAATGCCATTGTTTCTCCTACCTGAGCATCGTAGTTCCGCAGCGTCAACTGACCTGCACATACATTATTTAACCGCGACATCGCTGCTTCCGCGAGTGAACGCCGGTGGTAACCCATTTTCTTTTTCCACGTCTCGTTATTTCCTGTCATCAATTGGTGTTCTACCGCCTGATTTCGCTCCGAGCACCTCTACAGCAGCGAGCATTTTGCACCGTTATGCCGCGGGATAACTAAGTTAATTTCCTTCTTTTCAAGCTATAGTGGCAGTCTCGCACGTCGTAGGCTCCGTCTGCCAACGTTTCCTATATCTGCATGTCTGCTTGACTCATTAGTCCAGGCAACGCCTGCGCGTCCGTGACATTGCTCAAAGATAGGTCGGTGCACACTATCTCATGCGTCGCTGCATCTATCACCAGATGTAGCTTGCATCACTTCCGCCGTTTTACCGCTCCGTGTCTTTTGACTTTCCATTCCCCTTCGCAAAACACTTTCAGCTCGGTAGAATCAATCAGCAGATAATGTATCTTCCCACGTGTCGGTGTCTTGATGTTGACGTTAACTCTCCGGAACCGTTTTCTGATGCTGGTATAATTCTGGCAACACAACAGCACATCAATTATCTGAAAAAACGAGTCGATAAAACCCTGTAACTCGCGCATTTTAAGGTTAAAAACGCCTTTAAGCATCAGCGCAGTAATTATCACTGTATTGGTGTAGCGCAGTGGCCTACCGCGCCGCTTTAAATCAGCCTCTTCGTTACCATGCGGCGACGGCGTCATCGTTGAGCCAGACCGTCAGCAAGATCCGTTGCCGTACTGCGTCGTCATATGCTTTCCAATTAGTTATTTTAAAAAGGCTTTGTTGAATAAGTATTTTTTTGAGATATGGCAAAGCAGTTTCAGTATTTCTTAGACAATGTGGAAACTCTTTAGCATACTCAGCAACGGTATATTGTTTAACGCTTTCACTCATGCAACTCCTTTTCCTACCTGAGAATGCTAGTTCCGAAGTGCTAACCGACCTGCACATACCTTCTTTAACCGCGATATCGCTGTTTCCGCTAGTAACCGCCGGTGGTAATCCACTTTATCTTTCCACGCTTCGTTATTTCCTGTCAGCAACTGGTGTTCTAGCGCCTGGTGTTGTTCCGGGGTACCTCGACAGAAGGCAGCATCTCGCACTGTTACACGGAGGGATAACTGACTTAATTTCTTTCTTTTTTTTCAAAGTGTTGTGTCAGTTTCACACGTCGTAGGCTCTGTCTACGAACAGTTTTTTTATCTGCCTGCCTGTCTGACTCATGACTCCCGGCAACGCCTGCCCGTCCGTGACGCTGCTCAATGATAAATCGGCGCACACTATCTCATGCGTCGCAGCGTCTATCGCCAGATGCAGCTTGCACCACTTCCGCCGATTTGGCGCTCCGTGCTTTTTGACCTTTCATTCCCCTTAGCCGAACACCTTGAGTCCGGTAGAATCAATCACCAGATGAGCTATTTTTCCACGTCTCGGCGTTATGATGTTAACGTTAACACTTTCGGATCGTTTGCTGATGCTGGTGTAATCCGGGCAACACAACGGCACATCCATCATCTGGAAAAACGAGTCGATAAATCTCTGCAACGCCAGCAGGTTAAGATGAAAGACGCTTTTAAGCATCAGCGAAGTAGTTATCGCTGTATCAGTGTAGCGGAGTGGTCTTTCGCGCGCTTTGAACTAGTCTCTTCATACCATGCGGCGACGGCGTCATCGCTTAGCCAGAGCGTCAGCGAGCCACGTTGCCGTAGTGCGTCGTTATATGTTTTCCAATTGCTGATTTTAAATTTTTTCTTTGCCACGGTTCGCCAGGCGATGTCAGGGGTATGAGCGTTTTGATTCTGTTGCCCGCCGAAAGTTTGACTTATTAAACAAAGCCAATGCACAGACGCATCCTGCGGCCGGTCTACCCGTCTGTAGTGCATCCAGCGTATTTCCAACCAGTTTTATGTCGTTTGTATTCGCTCCGGCGACAACGAGAGAGAGCGGAAGGCCGTCCGAAGAGGTCATCAGGCTCCGCTTCACACTCTGCTTTCCCAGGTCAGTAGGGTTGCGACCTGTTTTTTTGAGCTTGCAAGTGGCGATTTTTTCAGGCAATCATCCATCGACAACCATCACAAGTCAATGCTATCAATTTTTAGCAGGCAAGCAATCCGTTTTGCCAGAACCGCTCGAAACCCCGGCACCGAGCACTATTGTAAACGACGATAGGCTGAGCTTGATGAGCAAATACCTGTTGCATTCAGCGCATTCTACTTACAGCCTGTTCTAAGCAGGAAGGAAATGACGTTCATGGCGGCACGATTATCAATGCGTTTGTGATTCCTTCTTAATGGATAATTGGTTTTGTGTACCGGGAGCAGTGCAGACATTCTTTCCCATAGCTCATTGCTAATCTTCAACTTGTTACCTTCATATTTTGCCTTCATAAATTACCGTGACGCATCATACGACAATTTCTTTTGGAATAGGCCATGAGTCGTTTAGCTATACGACAAAAACGTTCAATCAAATTGCGTGAAGCATAAAGACATTTGTTCAGTGTTGGTTGCTTTAGACGATTTATTTACTGCGCATCACGGCCTGAATGCCTAGCGATTTCAGATGTTGTAAGATCGCACACGTATTGTAGGCTTTGTCGACAGCTAAGCTTAAAGATTTCAATTAACCGAGCAGCGCCAATACTATGCCGCTGTCGCTCGCTTGACCGATAGTTAGAATAAACCGTGCAAGCATGCCCAGATCATATACAAGAGGGTACATATTGATTATCAATGCTCCGCGAGAATGACTAATTGACTGGTCACCGTTTTTTTGGAGAGACACGGCTGCATGCTAATGAACCCGGACGATAATTCTATCTAGGAAGACTTTATCTAAATCGGCATCTACTGCTAGTTCGGCAAAGATAAAATGCCATATTTTTCAAGACCATCTTGCAAAGCGTTTGTATACGCTGTTGACTTTGTTGAATAAATGTTTTTTTTTAAAATATGGCAAAGAAGTTTTTGTATTTCTCATGCAATGCGCAAACTGTTTGGCATACACAGCAACGTCATATGGTTTAACGCTTTCACTAATACCATTGTTTTCCTACCTGAGCATTATAGTTCCGCAGTGTCAACTTACCTGCACATATACATTTTTTATCCGCGACATCGCTGTTTCCGCCAGTGAACGCCGGTGGTAACTTATTTTCTCTTTCAACGCCTCGTTATTGCCTGTTAGCAATTGGGGTGCTACTGGCTGATTTCGTCTCGGGTACCTCGACAGCAGCCAGCATTTCGCACCGCTACACGGCGGGATAACTGGCTTAATTTCCTTCTTTTCAAGCGACCATAGCAATCGCGCACGTCGTAGGCTTCTCCTGCCAAGGCTTTCTTTATCCGCCTGTGTGTCTGACTCATTAGTCCCGGTAACGCCTGCGCGTCTGTGATGTTGCTCAATGATAGATCAATGCAACTACCTCATGCGTCGCCGCGTCTAGCGCTAAATGCAGCTTGCACCACTTTGGTTGCTTTGCCGCTCCGTGCTTTTTGACCCTACAATCGCTTTTACCGAACACCTTCATCCCGGTAGAATCAATCACAAGTTGAGCTATCTATTTACGTGTCGGCGTCTTGATGTTGACGTTAACACTCCAGGATTGTTTAGTTATGGTGGTATAATCCTGGCAAATGTTGGTATAATCCGAGCAACACACCGGCACATTCATCCTTTGGAAAAACGAGCCGATACACTCATGCAACGCCCGTAGATTAAGGTGAAAGACGCTTTTAAGCATCAGCGAAGTAGTTATCGCTGTAACGGTGTAACAAAGTGGCCTGCCGAGCTTCTTTGAAGCAGCTCTTCGTACCATGCATCGACGGCCTCATCGCTGAGCCAGACCGTCACCGAGCCCGTTGACGTAGCGCGTCGTTATATTTTTTCTAATTGGTGATTTTAAACTTATGCTTTGCTATGGTTCGCTATGCGATGTCGGAGGTGAAAGCGCTCGGATTTTTTGTCCGCCGAAAGTTTGATTTATTCAACAAAGCCCACACTGTTCCAAAGTCCGAAATCAGGTGGTACATCTCTCATGGATTTTCAGTCTGGGCAATCTATAAAACCGCCTCTATAAATAGTCGGTCACCTGCCGCTTCTTGAGCCGGCTGCGAAGTCGTCCACAGAAAAAACAGGCTAATCCGTTCGTGTTGGTCATAACTAAGTATCAATCTTGGCACAGTGACTTTTCCGAAAAAGACAGAATATAAGCAAACTTTTTACAAAATCACAGCTTGTTGGCGATGGTTATTAACAGGTCCTAGAGGTTCAAAATGGCTTTAACGAACGGAATGGTCAGTCTCCGTTGCGCGCGGATGGAAGCATGACCCAGCTGATCCAGCGTCGCTGACAGCGTGCGCATGTCCCTTTCCAACCGTTTTAACAAAAATCGGCAGACGTCTTCCGGCAATTCAAATCCATGCAGTTTAGCGCGCAGCTGCAGAGCTGCGCCCTTCTCCTCGTCGGAAAGCGGCTGCAGACGATAAATCTGCCCCCAATCCAAACGTGAGGCGAGGTCAGGCAGCCTGAGATTCAATTGGCGCGGCGGGCAATTGCCGCTGATAATAAGCCGGGTGCGCCCGGTTTCCTGAATGCGATTATAGAGATTAAAAATCGCCATTTCCCACGGGGGATCGCTGACGATACACTCGATATTATCTATGGTCACAAGCGCTAATTGCTCCATTCCTTCCAGCACCTCCGGGATGAACCAGCTGCGTTTATCCAACGGTACATAGCCTACCGCTTGGGTACCCGCCGATAGGGCCGCGCAGGCGGCATGCAACAAATGGCTGCGGCCGCCTCCCTTACGTGACCAAAAATAAAGGTAACTGCCGCGTTCGCGGGACAGGATTTCCTGCACTGCCGCCAGCAGCACGCCATTTTCGCCGGGATAAAAGCTGGCGAAAGTCTCATCATCGGGTAAATAGAGTGGTAAAGAAAGCTGCGCCGGAGTGTTCAGATATACCTCTTGCGTTCTGGCAAAAAACTTATCTAGTTTACCATAACTTGACCGCCCTGTGAGAACGGCGCGCACGGCCGTCAGAATGACGCGTCTTCATCGGGTTCAAGGATTTCCTCTGCGCCCCGCAGCAGGGTAATAACGCGGAATATCAAACTGAGCGCGATATCGACCTCCTTCACTAGTACCAAGGCCGTCAAATCGGCACTGTCTCGATAGATTTTGGCGCCGCTGACGCCGACAATAAAGATCACCGAGGCGAACATCAAGTTTTTCGCTTTGTTAAAATCTGATGTTCGCAGCCCATATCTGGTACGCTCGTCAGATGAAAAAAGCTAATATTGATTTATACACAGACTATTTGCTGACTTCCTTTTGATCTATAACGGCTACTGAACTATCTGACATAGTTGAAGGTGACGTCAGGTACGACCAAAAACTCGGTTTTATCAGAGTAAGGCTATACATCAAACGACTTGTGCTTACAGGTTAAATCGACAGCAAAGATGGTTAAACATGATGATGCAAGATTAATTGTTGACAATTCTATTCAAAAAAAAAGACCTGGACGAATAAAAGTCAGCTTATGCGCTGGCACTACACCCATTGTACTAGCCACAATATTAATTGAGTTAACCTGCTCAATGTGCTGATGATAACTGTGATTTGTAGATTTTCTATACTCTAATTTTTAAAAATGCATATATCAAAGATTGACGTTACCTTCCCTCGTTGTAGTGAAGCCAGTCGAGTTCGATGTAATGGTCATTCGGCATTTTGAGCTCGACGGTACAGCTGCAAGCTGTGTTTGAAAATATTCCAGCTTCATTTTTCGCTACCGAGGCACTCAACCAGACATACACCAGTAGCTCACATCTCGGATTTCCTAGCAATGGCGAATGGTAATATACCACCAAATGATTTCCTCATGCATTATTTCTGATTTTCAAAAATAATTGTTTTACGAGCAAGACGTTTGATGCGGATAGGCAAATTCAAGTTATGCAACTCCATCCGCTGATTATATTTTTGCTTACTACATGACTGGTTAAGTTAAACGAGACTTTAGAAACGGGCCATGCATCAGTCATGTAAAACGATATATTTAATTTATTTAACAGTGTTAATAATTTTTGCAGCGCCTGTCAATTCCTCGATTTAAAAACGGCTTTGTTGAATAAATCGAACGTTTGGCGGGCAACAGAATCAGAGCGCCTTCACTCCTGACATCTCGTGGCGAATAAGGGCAAGAAAAAAATTTAAAATCATTAATTGAAAAACATATAACGACGCACTACGACAATGGGCTTTCTGACAGTCTGGCTCAGCGATGACGCCGCCGCATGGCACGAAGAGGCTGATTTAAAGTAATTCGGCAGGCCACTAACCTACACCGATACAGCGATAACCACTACTCTGATGCTTGAAAACGTCTTTTATCTTAATCGGCTGGCGTTACAAAGTTTATCGACTCGTTTTTCAAGATGATTGATATGCCGTTGCGTTGCGCTGATTATAGCAGAATCAGCAAACGGTCCCGGAGTGTTAACGTCAACATCAAGACGCCGACACTTGGAGATATAGCTAATCTTGTCATTGATTCTACCGAGCTAAAGATGTTCAGCTAAGGGAAATAGAAAGAGAAAAATGGGTCACTATCGGTGTTCACTGGCGGGAACAGCGATGTCGCGCATAAAGAAGGTATGTGCAGCTAGGTTGACGCTGCGGAACTACGATTCTCAGGTGGCTTTGTTGAATAAATCGAACTTTCGGCGGGCAACAGAATCAGAGCGCTTTAACCACTGACATCGCGTGGCGAACCATGTCAAAGCAGAAGTTTAAAATAACAAATTGGAAAACATACAACGACGCACTACGGCAACGGGGCTCGCTGACGGTCTGGCCAAGCGATGACGCCGTCGCCGCATGGTAGGAAGAGGCCAGTTCAAAGCGGCGCGGCAGGCCGCTGCGCTATGCTGATACAGCGATAACTACTGCGCTGATGCTTAAAAGCGTCTTTCATCTTAACCTGCTGGCGTTGCAGGGATTTATTGACTCGGTTTCCCAGATAATGCATGTGGCGTTGTGTTGCCCGGATTATACCAGCATCAGCAAACGGTCCCGAAGTGTTAACGTTAACATCATGACGCCGAGACGTGGAGAGATAGCTCATCTGCGCTTTGTTGAATAAATATTTTTTTGAGATATGGCAACGCAGTTTCCGTATCTCTCAGTCAATGCGCACAATCTTCAGCATAAACAGCAACGGCATATTGTTTAACGCTTTCACTAAGGCTATCGTTTCTCCTACCTGAGCATCGTAGTTCCGCAGTGTCAACCGACCTGCACATGCCTTCTTTATCCGCGACATCCCTGTTTCTGCCAGGGAAGGCCGGTGGTAGCCTACTTTCTCTGCCTCGTTATTTCCTGTCGGCAATTGGTATTCTACCGCCTGATTTTACTCTGGGTACCTCGACAGGAGTTAGTGTTTTGCACCGTTACGCGGCGGGATAATGGGCTTAATTTCCTTCTTTTTCAAGCTATCGTAGCAGTCGCGCACGACGCAGGCTCCCTCTGCCAACACTTCCTTTATTTGCCTGCCTGTCTGACTCATTAACCCCGGCAATGTCTGCGCGTCCGTGACGTTGATCAATGATAGGTCGGCGCACACTATCTCATGTGTCGCCGCGTCTATCGGCAGATGCAGATTGCACCATTTCCCTCGGGTTGCCGCTCCGTGCTTTTTGACCTTCCATTCACTTTTGCCCACCACCTTCAGCCCGGTAGAATTTATCACCAGATAAGCTACCTCTCCACGTATCGGTATCTTGATATTGACATTAACACTCCGGGACTGCTTGTTGATTCCGGTATAATCCGGGCAACAGAACGACACATGCATCATCTGGGAAAAACCAGTCGACAAACCCCTGCAACGCCAGCAGGTTAAGGTGAAAGACGCTTTAAGCATCAGCGCAGTAGTTATCGCTGTATCGGTGTACTGCAGTGGCCTGTCGTGCCGTTTTGAATCAGCCTGTTCGTATTATGCGACGACGACGTCATCGCTGAGCCAGACCGTCAGTGATCCCCGTTGCCGTAGTGCGTCGTTATATGTTTTTAACTTGTGATTTTAAACTTCTACTTTGCCATGGTTCGCCACGTGATTTTAGGAGTGAGGGCGCTGATTCTGTTGCTCGCCAAAATTTCGATTTATTCAACAAAGCCCCGCGACATCGCTATTTCTGCGAGTGCACGCCGGTGGTAACCCACTTCATCTTTCCACGCTTCGTTATTTCCTATCAGCAATTGGTGTTCTACCGCCTGATTTCGCTCTGGGCACCTCTACAGCAGCCAGCATTTCGCACCGCTACGCGGCGGAATAACTGCTTAACTTCCTTTTTTTTCAAGCTATCGTAGCAGTCGCGAACGTCGTAGGCTCCGTCTGCCAACGCTTTCTTTATCTGCCTGTCTGTCTGACTGATTAGTCCCGGCAACGCCTGCGCGTCAGTGACGTTGCTCAATAATACGTCGGCGCACACTATTTCATGCATCGCTGCGTCTATCGCCAGATGCAGCTTGCAGTACCTTCTCCGCTTTGCTCTCCGTGCTTTTTGACCTTCCACCCCCCTTTGCCGAATACCTTCAGCCTGATATAATCAATCACCAGATAAGCTATTTCTCACGTATCGGCGTTTTGATATTGACGTTAACACTCCGGGACCGTTTGCTGATGCTGGTATAATTCAGGCAACACAACGGCACATCCATCATCTGGAAAAACCAGTCGATAAACCCCTGTAATGTGTGCAGGTTAAGGTGAAAGACGCTTTTAAGCATCAGCGCAGTAGTTATTGCAGTATCGGTGTAGCGCAGTGACCTACCGCGCCGCTTTTAACCAGTCTCTTCGTACCATGCGACGATAGCGTCATCGCTGAGCCAGATCGTCAGCGAGCCCCGTTGCCGTAGTGCGTCGTTATATGTCTTTCAATTGGTGATTTTAAACTTCTGTTTGCCATGGTTCGCTACGCGATGTCAGTGGTGAGGCCGGTCTGACTCTTTTGGCCGTAGAAAGTTCGATTTATCCAACAAAGCCTATATACGGGTTATGTATCAGTTATGTAAACGCTATAGTAAATTTACTCAGCCGTGATAATGCTTTCTATTATGATTTAGATCTATTGATTTTCTATATTCTAATTTTTTAAAATGTATATTGTAAAAAATTGATGTTATCTGCTCTTGCTGTAGTAATGTCGATGCAGCTCGATGTAATGGGCATCAAACATCAGGAGCTCAACGCTACATCTGCAAGCTGTTTTTAAAACGTTCCAGCTTGATTTTTGCTATCGAGGCGCTCAACCAGACACACACAATACTATCGTCGATATGGCAATGAATGGTTCTGCATCCAGGGCTTTGTTGAATAAATCGAACTTTCGGCGGGCAATAGAATCAAAGCGCTATAACCCCTGACATCGCGTGGCTGAACCATGGCAAAGCAGAAGTTTAAAATCATCAATTGGGAAACATATAACCACGCACTACGGCAACGGGGCTTTTCAACGGTTTGGCTCAGCGATGACGCCGTTGTTGCATTGTACGAAGGGGCTAGTTGAAAGCAGCGCAGCAGGCTGCTGTGGCACTCCAATACAGCGATAACTACTGTGGTGGTGTTTAAAAGCGTCCTTCACCTTAACCTGCTGACGTTGCAGAGTTTATCGACTCATTTTTCTAGATCATGAATGTACCGTGGTGTTGCCCGAATTATACTATTATCAGCAAACGGTTTCGGAGTGTTAACGTCAACATCAAGATGCCGATACGTGGAGAGATAGCTCATCTGGTGATTGATTCTACCGGGCTAAAGTTGTTCGGCGAAGGGGAATTGAAGGTAAAAAAGCACGGAGTGACAAAGCGGAAGAAGCGGTGCAAACTTGCACCTTGCCGGTAGACGCAGCGACGTATGAGATAGCTTGCGCTAACCTATTATTGAGCAACGTCACGGACGCGCAGGCGTTGACGAGACTAATAAGTCAGAGACACAGGCGGATAAATGAAGCGTTGGCAGACGGAGCCTACGACGTGCGCGACTGCAACAATAGCCTGAAAGAAGCAAATTGAGCTAATTGCTTCGCCCCATAGCGGTGCGAAATACTGACTCTTGTCCAGGTATCCGGAGCGAAATCAGGCGGTAGAACACCAATTCCTGATAGGAAATAACGAGGCGTAAAAAAAGAAAGTGAGCTACCACCGGCGTTCACTGGCGGAAATAGTGATGTCGCAGATAAAGAAGGTGTATCCAGGTCGGTTAACGCTGCGAAACTACGATGCTCAGGTAGGAGAAGCAATGGAATCACTGAAAGGGTTAAACCATATGACGTTGCTGTGTATGACAAACAGTGTGCGTATTGCCTGAGAGATACGGAAACTGTTTTGCCACATCTCAAAAATCATTTATTCAACAAAGCTGATCCAGGGATACTGGACGAGTATTGAGAATTAGCCTCAATACTGTTCTTGTGAATTTAAAAAATTACGTCACCGTAGGTTCCTGATAGTATAGCTTAATACTGAAGTCGTTACTTTCTGTGTAGTACACGAATAACAGCCTTATGTACGGAAGAAGGACAATCCTCGCGAGCTGCCTTATGCTTATGATCGCACAAGAAAAACGAGCACTCGTTTATGTTTTGGAGCGCGAAACGCACAGACGCCACAGAAATAATTAATAGTGTTAAGCAAATTCAAGATGGCGTTTCACATGCTTGATGCATGGCCGCTCATAAGGTCTCATCAAACTCAACAGTCATTAATGTAGTGAGCATAAAATATACTCAGCGAACAGACTGGTATAACTTGAACTTACGTACCCATATCAAACGTCTTGCTCCTAAAACCAGTTGATTTTCAAAATCTGAAACGATGCATAAGAAGATTATTGGATGGTATAGAACTATCCACCACTATTAGCTAATATGAGGCATAATCTGATCTCGCTCCGCGTATCTCAACAGCAATCACTGCTTTGAGTCGTCTCTCAGTTTTTATGGCAATGGTGGATGGTAACATACCATGTAATGATCTTTTAATGGATCATTACTGAGTTTGAAAAGCAAATGGTTTCACAAGTCGCACCTTAAATTTGCAGATAGTGGTGGTTTTTACAAAACCATCCAACACTATCAGCAAATCCGAAGCATGACCGTATTTCGCACCGCTAGGCGGCGGATAACCAGCTTAACTTCCTCTTTTTCAAGCTATCGTGGCAGTCATGCACGTTGTAGGCTTCGTCTGCGAACGCTTACTTAATCCGCCTATGTTGTCTGACGCATTAGTCCCGGCAACGTTTGTGCGTATGTGACGTTGCTCAATGATAACTCACCGCACATTATCTCAGGTCGTGCCTCAAATTTGCTAATAATAATGGATTATCACGTACCATTTTATGATCTTGTTACGCGTCGTTTCGGATTTTAAAAACAGGTCGTGTCTCAGATTTGCTGACAGTGGTGAATGGCATTGTTGAATAAATAATTTTCAAGATATGGCAAAGCAGTTCCCGTATCTCTCAGGCAATGTGCACACTGTTTGGCACACCAAAAACGTCTTATAGTTTAACGCCTTCACTAATCCCATTGCTTCTCCTACCTGAGCGTCGTAGTTCCGCAGCGTTAACCGACCTGCACCTTGCTTCTTTATCCGCGACATCGTTGTTTCCGCCAGTGAACGTCGGTGCTAACCTACTTTCTGTTTGCACGCCTCGTTATTTCCTGTCAGAAATTGGTGTTTTACTGCCTGATTTTGCTCCGGATACCTCGACAGCAGCCATTTTTTCGCACCGCTACGAGGTGGGATAAATGGCTTAATCTCCTTCTTTTTCAAGCCATAGTGGCATTTTCTTACGTCGTAGGCTCCGTCTGCCAACGTTTCCTTTATCCGCCTGGTTGTCTGACTCATTAATCCAGGCAACGTCTGCGCGTCTGTGACGTTACTCAATGATAGGTCAGTGCACACTATTTTATGCGTAGCCGTGTGTATCGCCAGATTAAGCTTTCATCAATTCCGCCTCTTTGCCGCTCCGTGCTTTTTGGCCTTTCATTCTCCTTCGCCGAACACCTTCAGTCCGATAGAATCAATTACCAGGTCAGCTATATTTCCACGTGTAGGCGTCTTGATGTTGACGTTAACACTCTGGGACCGTTTGCTGATACTGGTATAATTCTGGTAATAGAACGGCACATTTATTATCTGGAAAAACGAGTCGATAAACCTCTGCAACGCTAGAAGGTTAAGATGAAAGACGCTTTCAAGCATCAGCGCAGTAGTTATCGCTGTATCGCTGTAGCGCAGTGGCCTGCCGCGCCGCTTTGAACAAGTCTCTTCGTACCATGTGGCGACGGAGTCATTGCTGAGCCAGACCGTCAGCGAACCCCGTTGCTGTAGTGCGTAGTTATATGTTGTCCAATTGATGATCTTAAACGTCTGCGTTGGCATGGTTCGCCACGCGATGCTAAGGGTGAGAGCGTTATGAAGCAGTTGCCTGCTGGAAGTTCGATTTATTTAACAAAGCCGTGGTGGATGATTATATACTATTAAATGATATCATTATTCATCGTTTCTGATGTTGAAAAACAAATGGTTTTACAAAAAATACATTTGATGTGGATACATAAATTCAAGTTATTTCGCTCTATCCGCTGGGTATATTTTGCTTACTAAATTAGTGGTTAAGTTCAATAAGACCTTATAAGCGGGTGGTTGTATCTCAGATTTATTGATTTTTCACACTCTGATTTTTTAAAATGCATATAGCAAAGATTGATGTTATCTGCCCTCGTTGTAGTAAAGCCGATGGAGTTCGATGTAATTGGCATTCGCCATCGGTAACTCAACGCTACATCTGCAACCTGTGTTTGAAAACGTTCCAGCTTAATTTTTGCTATCGAGGCTCTAGACCAGGCATACACCAGACTATCGTCGATATGGAAATGAATAGTTCTGGATGCAGGAATACTGCACAAGTATTGGAAATTAGCCTCAATACTGTTCTTGTGCATTTAAAAACATCACGCTATAGCAGTTTCCTGATAGTATAGGGTCAAATGCTGAAGTCGTTATCTTCTGTGAAACAGACGAATAATGATTTTATGTACGCAACAAGGACAATTCTTGCTAGTTATTTTATGTTTAAAATCGCATAAGAAAATGAGCACTTGCACATGTTGTTAGACAGGAAAGCACAGACTCTACAGAAATCATTAATATTGTTAAGCAAGTTAAAGATAGCGTTCTACAGGGCTGACGCATGCCGTTTATAAAATTTTGTTGAACTCCACCAGTCATGTAGTAAGCAAAAATATACTCATTGGATAGAGCGGTATAATTTTAATTTACGCACCTAAATCAAGCGTCTAGCTCGTAAAAGCATTGGCTTTTCAAAATCAGAAACTATGCATGACGAGATCATTAGATGGTATATAACAATACACCACTGTCAGCAAATTCAAGCCACGACCGGTCTTATTGAACGCAAACAGTTATGTGATAAGCAAATAACATACTCAGCAGATAGAGGGGCTTTGTTGAATGAATAATTTCTTGGTCATTACTTGGATTTGTTTATTTTATATACTCTAATTTTTAAAAATGTATATGTTAAAGATTTAGGTTATCTGCCCTTGTTGTAGTAAAAGCGATGGAGTTCGATGTAATGGTCATTCGGCATTGAGAGCTCAACGCTACATCTGCAATTTGTATTTAAAAACGTTCCTGTTTCATTTTCGCTATCGCTGTGCTCAACCAGACATGCACGGCTTTGTTGAATAAATCGAACTTTCGGCGGGCAACAAAATCCGAGCGTCGTCATCTCTGACATTGCGTGGCGAACCATGGCAAAGCAGAAGTTTAAAATCACAAATTGGAAAACATATAACGACGCACTACGGCAACGGGTTCGGTGGCGGTTTGGCTCAGCGATGACCCCGTCGCTGCATGGTACGAAGATGCTGCTTTAAAGAGGCGCCGCAGAGCACTGCGCTACACTGATACAGCGATAACTACTGCGCTGATTTTTAAAAGTGTCTTTCACCTTAACATGCTGGTGTTGTAAGGGTTTATCGACTCGTTTTCCAAGATGATGGATGTGCCGTTGCGTTGCTCGGATTATACCAGCATCAGCAAACGGTCCAGAAGTATTAACGTCAACACCAAGACGCAGACATATAAAAAGATAGCTTATATAATTATTAACTCTATCGAACTGAATGTGTTCGGCAAAGGGGAACGGAAAGTCAAAAAGCACGGAGTGCCAAAGGGGCGGAAGTGGTCTAAGCTGCATCTAGCGGTAGACGCGGCGACGCATGAGATAGTGTGTGCCGACCTATTATTAAGCAACATCACGGATGAGCAGGCGTTGCTGGGGCTAATGAGTTAGACAAGACAGGCGGATAAAGCAAGCGTTGGCAGACAAAGCCTACGACGTGCGCGGCTGCTACGGTAGATTGAAAAATAAGGAAATTAAGCCAGTTATTCCGCCGCGTAGCGGTCTAAGCACTGGCTGCTATCGAGGTGCCCGGATCGAAATCAGGCGGTAGAACACCAATTGCTGACAGGGAATAACGAGGCGTGAAAAGAAAAAGTGGGTTACCACCGGAGTTCACTGGCGGAAACAGCTATGTCGAGTATAAAAAAGGTATGTGCAGATCAATTGACACTGCAGAACTACGATCCTTAGGTAGGAGAAGCAATGGCATTAGTGAAAGCGTTAAGCAATATGACCTTGCTGGGTATGCCAAACAGTGTGCGCATTGCCTGAGAGATACAAAAACTGCTTTGTCATATCTCAGAATTATTTATTAAAAAAGCCGACAGAGGAAATAACTTGAATTTACGTATCCATATCTAACGTCTTTTTCGTAAAACCATTTTCTTTTTTTAAATCAGAAAAGATGCGTGAAAAAAATCACTGGATAGTATATAATCTTCCAGCATTATCAGCAAATTTTTGGCACGACCCGAATATTTAGCCAAACAGTTCACCTATAGCCAGTATCGATGATCACTTGCATTTTGCTGAGTAAATAATCTTTAAATGTGGTAAAGTCGTTTCCGTGTTTCTCAGGGAATACGCACAGTGTGTAGCATACCCGGCTTTGTTGAATGAATAATTTTTTGAGATATGGTAAAACAGTTTCGTATCTCTCAGGCAATTCGCGCACGCTTAAGCATACCCAGCAACGTCATATTGTTTAACGCTTTCAATAATGCCATTTTTTCTCCTACCTGAGCATCGTAGTTCTGCAGTGTCAATTGACCTGCACATACCTTTTTTATACGCGACATCGCTGTTTCCGCCAGTGAACGTCAGTGGTAACCCACTTTTTTTCACGCCTCGTTATTTCCTGTCAGCAATTGGTGTTCTACCGCCTGATTTCGATCCGGGCACCTCGACAGCAGCCCGTTATCCCACAGGTACACGGCTGGATAACGGGCTTAATTTCTTTATTTTTCAAGCTATCGTGGCAGTTGCGAACGTTGCAGACTCTGTCTGCTAACGCTTCCTTTATCTGCTTGTCTGTTTGACTCATTAATCCCGGCAACGCCTGCGCGTCCGTGACGTTGCTCAATGATAGCTCGGCAGACACAATCTCATGTGTCGCCGCGTCTATCGCCAGATGCAGCTTGTACCACTTCCGCCGCTTTGCCGCTCCGTGCTTTTTAAACTCCATTCCCCTTCGTCAAACACCTTCAGCCCGGTAAAATCAATCACCAGATTAGCTATCTCTCCACTTCTCGGCGTCTTGATGTTGACGTTAACACTCCCGCACCGTTTGCTGATGCTGGTATAATCTGGGCAACACAACGGCACATCCATCATCAGGGAAAACGAGTCGATAAACTCTGCAACGTCAGCAGGTTAATGTGAAAGACGCTTTTAAGCATCATCGCAGTAGTTATCGCTGTATCGGCGTAGCGCAGTGGCCTGTCGCGCCAGTTTGAATCAGTCTCTTCCTACCATGCGGCGACGGCGTCATCGCTGAGCTAGGCTGTCAGCGAGCCCCGTTGCCGTAGCGTGTCGTTATATTTTTTTTCAATTGGTGATTTTAAACTTCTACTTTGCCATGGTTCGCCACGCAATGTTAGGGTGAGGGCGCTCTGATTCTTAGTGAAAGCGTCAAATAATAAGACATTGCTGGGCATGCCAAACAGTGTGCGCATTGCCTGAAAGATACGGAAACTGATTTGCCACATCTCAAAATATTATTTATTCAATAAAGCCACCGGGATGTCATGGATGAGGGCGTTTTGATTCTGTTTCCCGCCGAAATCTCGACTTATTCAACAAAGCCAGCATACCCAGTAACGTGATATAGTTTAAAGCTTTCACTAATGCCATTGTTTCTCCCACATAAACATTGCGACTCCTCAGCGTCAACCGACCTGCACATACCTTATCTATACTTGACCTCGCCGTTTGTATCAGTGAACGCTAGTGGTAACCCATTTTCTATTTTTATGCCTCGTTATTTCCTGCTAGCAATTAGTGCGCTATCATCTGATTTCAATCAGACTTCAGATTGAATGATGGTGGTGATAGTTATACGCTATCAAATGATCTTCTAATGCATCGCTTTTAATATTGGAAAGCAAATGGTTTCACGAGCAAGATGTTTGACGTGAGCACATGAATTTAAGTTATGTTGTTCTATTCGGTAAGTATATTTCGCTTACTACAGGACTGGTTGAGCTCAATAAGACCTTATAAAAGGGCTATACATCATTTATGTAGAACGTTTTCTTAAACTTGTTGAAAAGTATTAATAACTTTTGTAAAGTTTGAGGTTTTTTTAGGTCAAAAAACGGCTTTGTTGAATAAAACAAAGCCTCCAAAAACATGAGCAAGTACTTATTTTATTATATAATCACAAGCATGAAACAGCCAGCGAGGATTGTCCTTGTGCCGCACATAAGACCATTATTCGTCTGCTTCACAGAAAATCACGACTTCAGTAATAGCGTCTATGCTATTTGGAACTGGCTTTGTTGAATAAGTCGAACTTTCGGCGGAGAATAGAACCAGAGCGCCCTAAACCTAACATCGCGTGGCGAACCATGGCAAAGCAGAAGTTTAAAATCACCAATTGGAAAACATATAACGATGTACTAAGGCAACGGGCTCGCTGACGGCCTGGATCACCGATGGCGCCATTGCCGCATAGTACGAAAAGGCCGATTGAAAGCGGCGCGGCAGGCGATTGCACTACACCGATACAGCGGCAACTACTGCGCTGATGCTTACAAGCGTCTTCCACCTTAACTTGCGCGCGTTGTAGGGGTTGATCGACTCGTTTTTCCCAGATAATAAATGTTCTGTTGTGTTGCCCGAATTATACCAGCATCAGCAAACGGTCCCGGAGTGTTAACGTCAACATCAAAATGCCGAAACGTGGAGAGATAGCTCACCTGCTGACTGATTCTATCGGGCTGAAGGTGTTTGGCGAAGGGAATTGAAGGTTAAAAAACACGTAGCGCCAAAGCGGCGGAAGTGCTGCAAGCTGCATCTGACGATAGACGCGGCGATGCATAAGGTCGCGTGCGCCGACCTATCATCGAGCAACGTTACGGACGCGCAGGCGTATACGGGACTAATGAATCAGACAGACAGCTAGATAAAGGATGCGTTGACAGACGGAGCCTACGACGCACGAGACTGCCACGATAGCTTGAAAAATAAAGAAATTAAACCAGCTATCCCGCCGCGTAGCGGTGCGAAACACTGGCTGCTATCGAGGTACCCGGAGCTAAATCAAGTGGTAGAACACCAATTACTGACAGGAAATAACGAGGCGTGGAAAAAGAAAGTGGTTACCACCGGCGGTTACTCCTGGGAACAGCGATGTCACGGATAAAAAAAGATATATGCAGGTCGGTTGACGCTGCGGAACTACGATACTCAGGTAGGAGAAGCAATGGCATTAGTGAAAGCATTAAACAATATGACGTTGCTTCGTATGCAAAGAGTGTAAGAATTGCCTGAGAGATACGGAAACTGCTTTGCCATATCTCAAAAAATTGGTTATTCAACAAAGCCATTCCTCATCGCTATGGATAAGCCTCTTTGTACAATGCGGCGGTGGCGTTATCGGTAAGCCAGACCGGCAGCGAGCCTCGTTGCCGTAGTGCACCGTTATATGTTTTCCTATTGCTGATTTTGAACTTCTGCTTTGCCACAATTCGCCACGCGATATCAGCGGTGAGAGCGTACTGTTCCTGGTTACCGCCGAAAATTTGATTTGTTCAGCAAAGCCCATTTTATTCCTCTTCGCCGAACACCTTCAGCCCGGTAGTATCAATCGCCAGATGAGTTATCTTTTCACGTCTCGGCATCTTGATGTTGACGTTAACACTCTGGGACCGTTTGTTGATGATGGTATAATCCGGACAACACAACGGAACATCCATTATATGTAAAAACGAGTCGATAATCCTCTTTAACGCCCAGAGGTTAAGGTGAAAGACGCTTTTAAGCATCAGCGCAGTAGTTATCACTGTACCGGTGTAGCGGAATGGTCTGCCGCGCCGCTTTGCCGCTCCGTGCTTTTTGACCTTCCATCCCACCTTGCCGAACACCTTCAGTCCGGTGGAATCAATAACCAGATGAGCTATTTTTCACGTGTCGGCATTTTGATGTTGACGTTAACACTCCGGGACGGTTTGGTGATGCTGCTATAATTCGGGCAACACAACGGCACATCGGTCATCTAGGAAAACAAGTCGATAAACCCCTGGAGCGCCCACTGATTAAGGTTAAAGGCGCTTTCAAGCATCAGCGAAGTAGTTATCGCTGTATCGGTGTAGCGCAGTGGCCTTGCTGTACCACTTTGAACCTGCCTATTCGTACCATGCGGCGACGGCGTAATCGATGAGGCAGACTGCCAGCGAGCCCGTTGCCGTAGTGCGTCGTTATATGGTTTTCAATTGGTGATTTAAAACTTCTGTTTTGCCATGGTTCACCACGCGATGTCAGGTGAGGGCGGTCTGATTCTGTTGCCCGCCGAAAGTTAGGTTTAATCAACAAAGCCATGTCGCGGATAAAGGAAGTATGTACAGGTTGGTTGATACTGCGGAACTACGATGCTCTGGTAGGATAAGCAATGGCATTAGCGAAAGCGTTAAACCATATGACGTTGCTGGGTATGCTAAACAGTGCGCGTTTGCATGAAAGATACGAAAACTGCTTTGCCATATTTCAAAAATTACTTATTAAACAAAACCGTTTCCCAGATAATAGATGTTTTGTCGTATTGCCCGGATTACACCAGCATCAGCAAGCAGTCAATGAGTGTTAGCGTCAACATCAAGGCGCCGACACGTGGAGAGGTAGCTTATCTGGTGGTTGACTCTATCGGGCTGGAAATCTTCGGCGAAGGAACATGGAAGGGCAAAAGCACGGAACAACAAAGCGGCAGAAGTTGTGCAAGCTGCATCTGACGGTAGACGCGGCGCCGCATGGACTAGTGTGCGCTGGCCTATTATTGAGCAACGTCACGGGCGCGCAGGCGTTGCCGGGACTAATGAGTCAGGTAGACATGCGGATAAAGGAAGTATTGACAGATGGAGCCTACGGCGTACGCGACTGTCAGAATAGCTTAAAAAGAAGGAACTTAAGCCAGTTATCTCGCCGCGTAGTGGTGCGAAATACTGGCTGCTGTCGAGGCACCAGAAGCGAAATCAACCGGTAGAATACCAATTGCTGATAGGAAATAACGAGGCGCGGAAAGAGAAAGTGGGTTGCCACCGCCGTTCACTGGCAAAAATAGCGATGTTGCGAATAAAGAAAGTATATGCAGGTCAATTGACGTTGGGCTTCGTTGAATAAATCGAATTTTCGGCGGGCAAAAGAATCAGCGCGTCATCACACCTGGCATCGCGTGGCGAACCATGGTAAAGCAGAAGTTTAAAATCACCAATTGGAAAACATAGAACGACGCACTACGGCAACGGGGCTCGTTGATAGTCTGGCTCAGCGATGACGCAGTCCCCGCATGGCACGAAAAAGATGGTTCAACGCGGCGCGGCAGACCACTGCGCTACACCAATACAGCGATAACTACTGCGCTGATGCTTAAAAGCATCTTTCACCTTAATCTTCGGGCGTTGTAGGGGTTTATCGACTCTTTTTTTTAGATGATGGATGTGCCGTTGTGTTGCCCGGATTATAGCAGCATTAGCAAACGGTCCCGGAGTGTTAACGTCCACATAAAGACGTCGACACGTGGAGAAATAGCTCATCTGGTGATTGATTCTACCGGGCTGAAACTGTTCTGCGAAGGGAAATAAAAGGTCAAAAAGCACGGAGCGGCAAAGCGGCGGAAGTGTTGGAAGCTGCATCTGGCGATAGATGCGGCGACGCATGAGACACTATGCGCCGACCTATCATTAAGCAACGTCATGGACGCGCAGGCGTTGCCGGGGCTGATGGGTTAGATAAACAGGCAGATAAAGAAAGCGTAGGCAGACCAATTCTACGACATGCGCGACTGCCACGATAGCTTAAAAAAATAAGGAAATTAAGCCAGTTGTCCCTCCGCGTAGCGGTGCGAAACACTGGCTGCTGTCGAGGCAGCCGGAGCGAAATCAGGAGGTAGAACACCAATTGCTGACAGGAAATAACAAAACGTGGAAAGAGAAAGTGAATTACCACCGGCGTTCTCTCTCGGAAACAGCGATGTTGCGGATAAAGAAGGTCTGTTCAGGTCTGTTGACGCTGCGGAACTACGGTGCTCAAGTAGGAGAAACAAAGGCCTTAGTGAAAGCGTTAAACAATATGACGTTGCTGTGTATACCAAAGAGTGTGCGCATTGCCTTAGAAATACGGAAACTGCTTTGCCATATCTCAAAAAAATATTTATTTAACAAAGCCCTGCCTAACTGTTATGGATGAATCTCTTTCTGTAATGTGGCGGTGGCGTCATCGTTGAAGCATGACCGTCAGTGCCTCGTTGCTGTAGCACGTCGTTATATGTTTTGCTACTGGCAATTTTAAACTTCTATTTTCCCATGGTTCGCCACGCGACATCAGCGGTGAGAGCGCTCTAATCCTGTTTACCGCAGAAATCTTGATTTACTCAACAAAGCCTTGACATTGCGGAACTATGATATCCTGATATGCAAGGTCATAGCATTAGTGAAAACGTTAAACCATATGACGTTGCTGGATATGCTAATCAGTGCGCGCATTGCCTGAGAAATACGGAAACTGATTTCCTATATATCGAAAATTATTCATTCAAGATAGCCAACCAAGGAATCGAAAGTATCGCCATTAATATTGATATCAAAATAATTTGATAACAGACAACGTTATGCCAAATAAAACGCTTATAACATTTGTTTTTCCTTGGCTTCAAAGCTCTTCATGTTAAAATATCGCTGAGCTTTTTGGAAACAACCGTGAGTTCACAGAGCGTCGTGTTAAATTAATTTCATCAATAAAATAATAACTCACCTTGTTTTCGTGCTGTTATTTTTTTTGAAATTGTTGCCTGACACTTTTATCATCTTTCGGATGACGCGGAGTTTTTTTTTATGGTGAATTTCATCTTTTCAAGAGTTTGTCAAATGGCCTTATAATGGAATCCACAGCGCTCCGCACATTCTTGGTGGCAAGCATCTTGATATTATTTAATATCTTTCATCAATTTGGATTTGTCGATCTTTCGCTCGCGTGTGGTTTATGCTTCTTGCTTTATTTAATTAACTTAACGTGATACAGAGCCAGAGCCAATCCGGAATTGTTTAGCTGTTTCCTGAATACTTAACCCTTTATTGATTTTTGTTAAATAAATAATTTTTGAAATGTAATAGGTTGTTAAATAAATCGAACTTTCAGCGGGCAACAGAATCAAAGAGTCACCAGCCCTGACATCGCGTGGCGAACCATAGCAAAATAGAAGTTTAAATCACCAATGGGAAAACATATAACGACGCACTACGACAACGGGGCTCGCTGAGGATCTAGCTCAGCGATGAGGCCGCCACCGCATAGTACGAAGAGGCTGGTTCAAAGCGGCACGGCAAACCACTGCGTTACACCGATACAGCGATAACTACTGAGCTGATGCTTAAAAGCGTCTATCACCTTAACCTGAGAGCGTTGCAGGAATTTATCGATTCGCTTTCCAGATGATGACTGTGCCTTTATGTTGCACGGATCATACCAGCATCAATAAACGGTCCCAGAGTGTTAACGTCAACATCAAAAACACTGATACGCAGAAATATAGTTCATTCGGTAATTAACGCCACCGGGCTGAAGATATCGGCGAAGGGAAATGGAAGGTCAAAAAGCGCAAAACAACAAAACGGCGGAAGTACTGCAAGCTGCATCTGGCGGTAGGGCAGCGACACGTGAGATGGTATGCGATAACCCATCATTGAGCAATGTCACGGACGCGCAGGCGTTGCCGGGATTAACGAGTCAGACACACAGGCGGATAAAGGAAGCGTTGGCACCCGATGCCTACGACGTGCACAACTGCTACGATAGCTTGAAAAAGAAGAAAATCAAATCAGTTATCCCGCCGCGTAGCGGTGCGAAATACTGACTACTGTCGAGGTACCCAGAGCAAAATAAAACGGTATAACACCAATTGCTGACAGAAAATGACGAGACGCAGAAAGAGAAAGTGAGTTACGACCGCCGGTCACTCGCAGAAACAGCGATATTGCGGATAAATAAGGTATGTGCAGGTCGGTTAACGCTGCGGAAGTACGATACTTAGGTAGGAGAAGCAATGGCATTAGTGAAAGCGTTAAATCACATAACGTTGCTGAGTATGCCAGACAGTGTGCACATTGTCTGAGAGATAAGGAAACTGCTTTGCCATATCTCAAGAATTGTTTATTCAACAAAGCTAATATGGTAAAGTCGTTTTTGCATCTATCAGACAATGTGCACACTGCTTTGCATACCCAGCAAC
Source organism: Aphrophora alni (assembly GCA_963513935.1). Taxonomy (NCBI): domain Eukaryota; kingdom Metazoa; phylum Arthropoda; class Insecta; order Hemiptera; family Aphrophoridae; genus Aphrophora; species Aphrophora alni. The sequence goes on from CAUPSG010000344.1 coordinate 82,999, forward strand.
GTCATATGATTTAACGCTTTCACTAATACCATTATTTCTTTTATATAAGCATCATCGTTTCGCAGCGTCAATTGACCCCACATACTTTTTTATTCTCGACACTGTCTTTCCGCCAGTGAACGGCGGTGCTAACCCATTTGCTGGTCTCGACTCAGGTTTATTAGCTTTATATGCTTTATTTTAAAAAACTCAAAGATTAATGTTATCTTTCATCGTTGTAGCGAAATTACTGTGGTTCAATCTAATTGTCATTCGGTATCGGTAACTCAAAGCCACATTACAAGCTGTGATTGAAATCGTTCCAGCTTGATTTTCACTATCGAGGTACTCAACCAGACATATACCAGACTATCGTCGATATGGCAATGAATGGTTCTGGATTCAGGAATAATTCACTATTATTTTGAGTTAGCCTCAATACTGTTTTGGTGCAGTTAAAAATTATGTCAAAGCAGATTCCGGATAAAATATAGCTTGATTATGGAGTTGTTTCTTGCCGTGAAGTAGATGAGCAATGGTCTTATGTACGGGAAAACAACAATCCGCGCTGACTGTTTTATGCTCATGCTTGAATAAAAATCGAGTACTCACTTATGTTTTTCTTTTAAATCGAAAATGCAAAAAAAGCTAAGAAATTATCAAACTTGTTAAAAAAGAGCACCATCTTTTTCTATATGACTGATGAATAGCCCGTTCATAAGGTCTTGTAGAATTTCAAGCGTTCATGTAATAATCAAAACATACTTAGCGTATAGACCTGAATAATTAAAATTGATGTAGCCACATTAAGCGTCTTGTTCATGAAACCACTTACTTTGTAAAACCAGCGGCGATGCATGACAAGAACATTGTATAATACACAATCAGCCACCACTATCAGAAAATCTACCTCGCAACCGAGAAACACACAAAAGCTACAAAACTTGCTAACATTGTTAAGAAAGTTCAACACAGCGCCCTACATTATTAATAAATAATCCGCCTATCAGGCCTGCTTGAACTCAATCAGTCACGTAATAAGCAAAATATACTCACCGGATAAAGCGGCATAAATTGAAATTACGCACCACATCAGACGACGGTTTGCTCGCAAAACATTTATTTCTCAAAATTAAAAACGATGTATCACAAAATAATTAAAAGGCAAGCAGATATCCACTAATATCACTAAATATGAGGCGCGCCCTAGAGCATTGCGTGAAAAAATATTTTCGTAAATAAAAACAGTGAGTTTACCTTTTCTATACTGTTGTTTTTGTTGAAATGCTTTCATAGCATTTTCGTCTGCTTTTGGATGAAATAAAGTTCTCATAAGCTAACTTAATCTTTTTAAGAATTTGCAAAGTAGCCTTTTCAATAAACACCAAAACGCTTTTGATATTCTTTTTGGTAACTATATAGATATTCTGTAACATCTTTTATCAACTCAGATTTGTCGATCTTTCGCTGACGCGCAGTCTGTGCTTTTTGGTCTACTTAATTAATTCAACGTGACACAGAGGCAGGGCCAATCCGAAATTGTTTCACTATTTCTCTGGGGATTACAGCCTATCTAAAAAGAAATTATTGTATAATATACCGCGCTAATTTATGAGGGCGAAACATGGCAGGTCACAAGCGAAAAGTTAGCTATAAACCATGAGAAAGAATGTCTCCACTGTTCCCGGCACACAAAACAAATCATCCGCTGTGCACGCATCGAAAACGCGTTGATAATCGTCTTGCCATAAACGCCATTTTCTTTGTGCTCAGAACAGGCTGTTAGTGGAATCAGCTAAATGCGAAGGTGTTTGCTCATCAAGCTCAACCCATCGTCGTTTCTAACAGTGTCGCGATGACGGGTTTTCGGTCGGTTATGTCAAAACGGATTGTTTGCCTGCAAGAAACTTAATGCCATTGATTGGGCATGCTTCTCGATGGATGGCTGCCTGACAAAATCGCCATTTGAAGGCTTAAAAAACAGGTCGCAACCCTACTTATAGGGGAAATCAGGGTGTAAAGCACAGCCTGATGACCGATCCGAACGGCCTTCTGCTCTCTCTCTCGTTATCGCCGTAGCGAATATCCACGACATAAAACTGGTTAAAAATATGCTGGATGCATTACAGACGAATAGATCGGGTCGCAGGCTGCGTCTGTGGATGGACAAAGGCTATAAAGTCGAATGGCTGAAAAACCGTCTGAAAGCGCGTCGTTATGAACCTGATATCCAGGCGAAGAAAGATGAGTCTAGTGCAATTAAAACAGCGAGTTTAAAGCTCATCGTTGGGTTGTAGAAAGAACACACAGCGGATGAATCGTTTCAGGGCATCTTGACGCGGTGGGAGAAAAAGGTCGATAACTACGAGGCGATGCTGCATTTTATATGTGGCATCATTGTCTGGAATAAAACTCTATTGGGATAGGATCTTAATCTTTTATCTTTCCGTTCATACATTACTTTATGTCTAAAGTTAATTGAATAGCTCATTTAAATAATATAATTAAAATTAAGTCATTTAGCTATGTAGTTACTTAACAAAAAACTACACGAGGGTTTAACCTTTTATAATAATACACATTTATTATTCTTTTTTATTTTTATTCAGAATAACGACTTTCCGGTAAATCAAATAGCGTCGGACAGGAATAAGGTTTTGGAAATCAACGCGAGAGGGGTAGCTGTCGAAACGAACCGTGATCGACAGAAGAACAATGCCCGGGCGGCCGCGAAAGAGATTACCGCCCGAAATTACGCGGCGTGCGTTACTTCACAGGCATGCCGGGCAGCGCCCCGACATCCGGGCTGAGAAGGAATATATTATTGCCGCCGAGGCCGGCGGCCATCACCATGCCTTCCGAGACACCAAAGCGCATCTTACGCGGTGCCAGATTGGCTACTATTATTGTCAGACGGCCTTCCAGCACCTGAGGATCGGGATAGGCGGCGCTGATACCGGAGAACACTTGGCGGCTTGAACTGCCGAGATCAAGCGTGAGTTTCAGTAGCTTATTCGAACCATCAACGTGCTCGGCGCGCTTAATTAGTGCCACACGCATATCCACTTTGGCTAAATCATCAAATGAAATTGTAGCGCCGATAGGGGGCTCGGTTTGAGTGGTTTTCGTCTGTGCAGCCGGGGCGCTGCCCGACGCTGCTTCATGGCGCGAAGCCTCGACAACGGCCTGCACTTGCGCTGCTTCGATTCGGCTGAACAGTCCCTTGAACGGACTGATGCGATGGGATAACAACGGAGTCGAAATCGCGTCCCAGGTGAGCGGTGAGGCGAGGAAAGCTTCTGCTCGCTCTGCCAGCGAGGGTAGCACCGGTTTCAAACAGGCCATTAGCACCCGAAACAGCTGGATACCCATCGAACAGATGGCCTGCAAATCTCCCTCACGACCCTCCTGCTTCGCCACTAGCCAAGGTGCTTGTTCATCCACATAGCGATTAGCCAAATCCGCCTTGGCCATGATTTCGCGAATGGCGCGGCTGGTTTCACGGTTGCTGAACGCTTCGCCAATCGACGTCGCGGCATTGACGAAGGTCGCATACAGTTCTAGATCGGCCACCGTGGACGCTAACTGGCTGTCAAAGCGTTTGTTAATAAAGCCGGCGTTGCGTGCGGCTAGATTGACCACTTTATTTACAATGTCTGCGTTGACTCGTTGAACAAAATCTTCCAAATTTAGGTCGATATCGTCAATGCGCGACGACAGTTTGGTAGCATAGTAATAACGCAGACAGTCTGCATCCATGTGTGCTAGATAGGTGCTGGCCTTGATAAACGTGCCGCGGGATTTGGACATTTTGGTACCATTGACGGTGACATGCCCGTGGACAAATAAATTAGTCGGTTTGCGGAACTGACTGCCTTCCAGCATTGCCGGCCAGAACAGACTGTGAAAATAGACAATGTCCTTGCCAATAAAATGGAAAAGGTCGGTTTTGGAATTCACATCCCAAAATTCGCCAAAGCAAAGGTCGCTACGCTTTTGACAAAGATTTTTAAATGCGCTTATATAGCCGATGGGGGCATCCAGCCAGACATAAAAATATTTGCCTGGCGCATCCGGCACTTCAAAGCCAAAATAGGGTGCGTCGCGGGATATGTCCCACTGTTGCAATCCTGACTCGAACCAGTCCTGCATCTTATTGGCGACCTGCTCTTGCAACGCGCCGGAGCGTATCCAGGCACGCAGCATGTCGCTAAATGCGGGCAAATCGAAGAACAAGTGTTCCGATTCCCGCATAACCGGCGTAGCGCCGGATACCGCCGATTTTGGATTGATCAGATCCGTCGGGTTGTAGGTTGAGCCGCAGACCTCGCAGTTATCGCCGTACTGATCGGGCGAATTGCATTTTGGACAACTGCCTTTTATAAAACGATCGGGCAGAAACATGGCCTTTTCTGGATCAAATAGCTGGAAAATGATCCGCGACTTAATGTAACCTTTTTCTTTCAGACGCTCATAAATCAGTGTTGACAACTGGCGATTTTCTTCGCTATGGGTCGAATGGTAGTTGTCATAACTGATAGCAAAACCGGAAAAATCCGTCTGATGTTCCAGATTCATTTCGTTAATCATCTCTTCCGGTGCCATACCCAATTGCTGCGCCTTAACCATTATTGGCGTGCCATGAGCGTCATCGGCACAGATAAAATAAATCTGATGGCCGCGCATTCGCTGATAACGGACCCAGATATCCGCCTGTATATGCTCGAGCATATGACCGAGATGGATGGATCCGTTAGCGTAAGGTAATGCACAGGTTACTAATATTTTTTTCGTGACTTGAGTCATGATTGGAATTTGCTTTTGTTAAGTTTCATAAGAGCAGTTTATGTTAACCGATACCTAGGGCTTACGTAAACAAGCGGCATGGGCGCCGCCGCCGGCAAATTTTTCCGTTGTGGCTCATCATCCATATTATGCTAAAGCCAATGGTTATGCACCTTCCTAAATAGAATCAAAAGGAGTCGGATGAATCTTTTTGCTCAACAAACAACTCCAGATGCGCTGCGAGGGCAGATAACCGCGTGCTGAGTGCCTTCAAGCATCCGACAATGAAAGCCGATTTAACCGTTTTGAAACCTTGCATTATAGCGTTCTGCTAGACGGCAATTTACATATCGAACTCATAATGTCAGTTATCTAGAAAAGCGGTTTTGCAGCGCTGCAGGAAAGCGCCAGCGTCGAACTGCTGCGTCTGACCAGTGGCACAGCCATCGACTGGAAGCTTATACATAATATTGCCACAATGAGACGAGTTCAGGAGCAGGCGGTCGTTGTCTGTGTGCGAGATTTAATTGCCGTCAGCTCAGGCAAAGGCGGTGTGGCAAACTCAGCACCTCCGTTAATCTGGCGCTAGCGCTAGCGCTAGCAGCGGAAGGCGGATGGGTCTAGCTACTGGACGCCGATATTTACCCCCTCGTTCCCCACTATGCTTGGCACTAGCTACGAGTGCCCGACGTCGGCGGATGGACAACATATGGCACCGATTATAGCGCACGGTCTGGCTATCAACTTCATCGACTATATGGTTATCGAGAACAATGCCATGGTGTGACCGGATTCCATGACCAGTAAAGCCCTATTGCAGCTGCTCACCGATACGCTGTAGTCGGATCTGGATTATATGATACTGGATATGCATCCCGGCACCAGCGATATCCAACTGACGCTGGTGAAAAATGTTTCGGTGACCGACGCGCTGAAGGTAACGACACTACAAGATATTGTGCTGCCCAACGCGCGCAATGGCATTATGATGTTTGCCAAGGTAGGTATTCCGCTGCTCGGTATCGTGAAAAACATGGGCATACATATCTGTAGTCATTGCGGCTATCTCGAAGCCATTTCCGGGCGTGCATCAGATTTGCTGATAGTGGTGGATAACTATATGCAGTCCACAACTATCAGCAAATCTGATGCACGACAAATTATCTTGTTATGCATCCTTTTTGGTTTTAAAAAGTAAATGGTTTTACGAGCTGGGCGCTTTATATTGGTACGTAAATTTAAGTTGTTCCGCTCTATCCGCTGAGTATATTTTTGTTTAGTACATGACTGGTGGAGTTCAGCAAGACCTTATAAACGGGCCATGCATTAGTTATGTAAAATACTATCTGAGGCACAACCAGATAGTGGGTACTTGCTTATATTCTTGGAAGAATATAGAGCCGCTAGAGAAATTATCAACACTGTAAAGAAAATTTAACATTGTGTTCTACATAACTGATGCATATCCCGTTTATAAGGCCTTGCTGAATTTAACCAGTCATGTAGTAAAAATATACTCAGCAGATCGAGCGGCATAACTTGAATTTACGTAGCCACATTAAACGTCTTGCTCGTAAAACCATTTGCTTTTCAAAATCCCAAACGATGCATGACAAGTCCATTAAATGGTATGCGACTTTTCAACACTATCAGTAAACCTGAGGCACGACACCTGTGCATCCAGAATTATTTATTGCCATATTAACGATAGTTTGATATAAATTTATTATAGCGCCTTGATAGCGGAAATCAACCTGGAATATTTTCAAATACAGCTTGCATACGTAGCGTTAAGCTTCCGATGCCGAATATTCATTACATAAACTCCATTGGCTTTACTATAACGAGGGCTTTGTTGAACAAATCAAATTTTGGCAGTAACCAGGATCAGAGTGCTATCACCGCTGATATCGCGTGGGGCTTTGTTGAATAAATAATTTTTGAGATGTGGCAAAGCAATTTTCGTATCTTTTAGGGAATGGTTACACTCTTTGGAATATCCAGCAACGTCATATTGTTTAACGCTTTCACTAATGCCATCGTTTCTCCTATCTGAGTATTGTAGTTCCGCAGCGTCAGCCGTCCTGCACATACTTTCTTTATCCGCGAAATCGCTGTTTCCGCCAGTGAACGCTGGTGGTACCCCACTTTATCTTTTTACGCCTCGTTATTTCCTGTCAGCAATTGGTGTTTTACCGCCTGGTTTCGCCCGGGTATCTCGACGGCAACCAGTATTTCGCACCGTTACGCGGCGGAATAACTGGCTTAATTTCCTTCTTTTCCAAGGTGTCGTGGCAGACGCGCACGACGTAGGCTCCGTCTGCCAACGCTTCCTTTATTTGCCTGTCTGCCTGACTTATTAGTCCCGGCAACGCCTGCGCGTTCGTAAAATTGTTCAATGATAAATCGGTGCACACTATTTCATGCGTCGCAGCGTCTATCGCCAGATGCAGCTTGCACCACTTCTGTCGCTTTGCCGCTCCGTGCTTTTTGACCTTCAATTCCCCTTCGCTGAATACCTTCAGTCCGCTAGAATCAATCACCAGATGAGCTATCTCTCCACGTCTCGGCGCCGTGATGTTAACGTTAACACTACGGGACAGTTTGCTGATGCTGGTATAATCCGGGCAACAAAACGGCACATCCATCATTTGCAAAACGAGTCGATAAACTCTTGCAACGCCAGCAAGTTAAGATGAAAGACACTTTTAAGCATCAGCGCAGTAGTTATCGCTGTATTAGCGTCCCGCAGCGGCCTTCCGCTCCGCTTTGAACTGGTCTTTTAGTACCATGCAGGGACAGCGTCATCGCTGAGCCAGACCGTCAGTAAGCCCCGTTGCCGTAGTGCGTCGTTATATGTTTTCCATTTTGTGATTTTAAACTTCTGCTTTGCCATTGTTTCTCACGCGATGTCAGTGGTGATAGCGCTCTGATTCTGTTGCCCGCCGAAAGTTCGATTTATTTAACAAACCCATAACAAAAGTAGATAACATTAATCTTTAACATGTGCATTTTAAAAATCAGAGTATAGGACACCAATAAATCTGAGTCATATTCGATCGAATAATCAGAGTATATGTGACTCATAAATCTGAGTCACAACCGACCGTTAATAAGGGCTTGTGGAACTCAAGCAGTCATATAGTAAGCAAAATGTACTTAGAGCAGGATAACTTGAATTTAGGTCGTGCCTCAGATTTGCTGATAGTGGTGTCTATCATACATAAGGCATTGTTAAATAAATATTTTTTGAGATATACTAAAGTAGTCTCCGTATCTTTCAGGTAATGCGTACGCTCTTTAGCATACCCAGCAACGTCATATTGTTTAATGCTTTCACTAATGCCATTGCTTCTCCTAACTTAGCATCGTAGTTTCACAGCGTCAACCGATCTGCAAACACCTTTTTTATCCGCGAAATCGCTTTTTCCGCCAGTGAACGCCGGTGGTAACCAACGTTATCTTTTGACGCCTCGGTATTTCCTGTTAGCAATTGGTGTTCTACCGACTGGTTTCGCTCTAGGTACCTCGACAGCAGCCAGTATTTTGCATCACTATACAGCGGAAAATACTAGCTTAATTTCCTTTTTTTTCAAGGTGTCGTAGCAGTCGCGTATCTCGTAGGCTCCGGCTGCCAACGCTGTCTTTATCTGCCTTTCTGTATGACTCATTAGTCTCGACAACGCCTGCGCGTCCGTGACGTTGTTCAATGATAAATCAGTGCATACTATTTCATGCGTCGCCGCGTTTATCGCAAAATGCAGCTTGGACCACTTCCGCCGCTTTGCCGCTGTGTGCTTTTTAACCTTCCATTCCCCTTCGCCGAACACTTTCAGCCCGGTAGAACCAATCACCAGATGAGCTACCTCTCCACGTCTCGCCGTCATGATGTTAACGTTAACACTTTGGGACCGTTTGCTGATGCTGGTATAATACGGGCAACACAACGGCACATCCATCATTTGGGAAAATAAGTCGATAAACCCCGGAAACGTCCGTAGGTTAAGATGAAAGACGCTTTAAAGCATCAGCGCAGTAGTTATCGCTGTATCAGGTGTAGCGCAGTGCCTGCCGCGCTGCTTTGAACTGGTTTTTTCGTACCATGCAGCGACGGCACCATCGCTGAGCCAGACCGTCAGCGAGCCCCATTGCCGTAGTGCGTCGTCATATGTTTTTTAATTGGTGATTTTAAACTTCTGCTTTGCCATGGTTCGCCATGCGATGTCAGTGGTGAGGGCGTTCTGATCCTGTTGCCTGCCGAAAGCTCGATTTATTCAACAAAGCCCATATATAATCCAATGATCTTGTGATGCATCGATTCGGATTTTGAAAAAAATGGCTTTACGAGTCAGACTCTTGATGTGAATACATAAATTTAAGTTATACCTCTCTATCCTGGCTTTGTTGAACAAATCGAACTTTCAGCTGGCAACAGAATCAGAGCGCCCTCACCCATGACATCGCGTAGCGAACGATGGCAAAGAAGAAGTTTAAAATCTTCAATTGGAAAACATATGACGACGAACTACGTTAACGGGGCTCGCTGACGGTCTTGCTCAGCGATGACGCCGCCGCCGCATGATGGCACGAAGAGGCTAGTTCAAAGCAGCGCGGCAGGCCACTGCGCTACACAGATACAGCGATAACTATTGCACTGATGCTTAAAAGCGTCTTTCATCTTAACCTGCTGGCGTTGCAGGGGGGGGTATCGACTCGGTTTTTCATATGATTGATGTGCCTTTGTGGTGCCCAGATATACCAGCATCAGCAAATGGTCCCGGAGTGTCAACGTTAACATCATTACGTCGAGACATGGAGAAATAGCTCATCTTGTGATTGAATCTACCGGGCTGAAGGTGTTCGGCGAAGGGGAATGGAAGGTCAAAATGCACGAAGCGGCAAAACGGCGAAAGTGGTGCAAGCTGCATATGCCGATAGACGCGGCGACGGATGAGATAGCGTGTGCCGACCTATTATTGAGCAACGTTACGGCCGCGCAGGCGTTGGCGGGACTAATGAGCTAGACAGACAGGCAGATAAAGGAAGCGTTTGCAGACGCAGCCTAGAACGTGTGCGACTGCTACTAAACATTGAAAAAGAAGGAAGTTAAGCTAGTTATCCCGTCGCGTAGCGGTGCGGAATACTGGCTGTTGTCGAAGTACCCGGAGCAAAACAAGGCGGTAGAACACCAATTGCTGACAGGAAATAACGATGCTTGGCAAGATAAATTGGGTCACCACCGGTGTTTATTAGTGGTAACAGCGATGTAGCGGATAAGAAAAAGCATGTGCAGGTTGGGATACGCTGCGGGACTACGATGTTCATGTAGGAGAAGCAATGGCACTAGTGAAAACGTTAACCAACATGACGTAGTGTGCGCATTGGCTGAGAGATACGGACACTGCTTTGCCATATCCCAAAAAAATTATTCATTCAAGAAAGCCCGGCCTCACCGCTATGGATTAGCCCATTTGTACCATGCGGCGGTGAGGGTCATCGCTAAGCCAGACCGTCAGCGAGCCTCGTTGCCGTAGTGCGTCGTTATATGTTTTTCTATTGGTGATTTTGAATTTTTACTTCGCCACGGTTCGCCAGGCGACATCAGCGGTGAAAGCGCTCTGATCCGGTTTACCGCCGAAAATTTGATTTATTCAACAAAGTTCTCTATCCGTTAAGTATGTTTTTTCTTGCTACATGACTGGTTGAGTTGAACAAGACCTTATAACGGGCCATGCATCAGTCACGTAGAACGCAACCTTAAACTTGCTTAGCAATGTTAATAATTTGCTGTGGCATCTGTGTATTCCTCGGTCCAAAAACATGCGCAAGTGCTCATTTTTATGCGAGCATAAGCATAAAACAGCCAGCGAGCATTGTACTTGTTACGTAGATAAGATCATTGTTCGTCTGCTTCACGGAAAATAACGACTTCAGCATTATGCCTATGCTATGAGGAGCCTGTTGTGGTGTGATTTTTTAATGCACAAGAAAAGTATTGTGGCTAAATCCCAATACTCGTGCAGTATCCCTGCATCTAGAACCATTAATTGCCATATCGACGATAGTCTGGTGTCTGCCTAATTAAGCGTATCGATAACGAAAATCAAGTTAGAACGTTTTAAAACACAGCTTCCAGATGTAGCGTTGAGCTCCCGATGCTGAATGCCCATCACATCGAACTCCATCGGCTTTATTACAACGAAGGCAGATAACATCAATGTTCGCCATATCCATTGGCTTTGTTGAATAAATAATTTTTGAGATATGGAAAAGCCGTTCTCACATACCTCAGGCAATGCGCACACTGTTTGGCATACCCAGCAACGTCATATGGCTTAACCCTTTCACTAATGCCATTGTTTTTCTCACCTAAGCACCATAGTTTCGCAGCGCCAACCGACCTGCACAAACCCTTTTATCCACCAGATTGTTGTTTCCGGCAGTGAACGCCGCTGGTAACGCATTTTCTCTTTCCACGCCTCGTTATTTCCTATCAGAAATTGGTGCGCTGCTGCCTAATGTCGCTCCGGGTACCTCGACAGCAGTCAGTATTTCGCACCGCTACGTGGCGGGATAACTTGCTACTGTCGAGGTACCCGGAGCGACATTAGGCAGCAGCGCACCAATTTCTGATAGGAAATAACGAGGCGTGGAAAGAGAAAATGCGTTACCAGCGGCGTTCACTGCCGGAAACAACAATCTGGTGGATAAAAGGGTTTGTGCAGGTCGGTTGGCGCTGCGAAACTATGGTGCTTAGGTGAGAAAAACAATGGCATTAGTGAAAGGGTTAAGCCATATGACGTTGCTGGGTATGCCAAACAGTGTGCGCATTGCCTGAGGTATGTGAGAACGGCTTTTCCATATCTCAAAAATTTATTTATTTAACAAAGCTATATGTATTTTAAAAGTCAGAGTATAGGGTCAGTAAATGTGAGTTACAACCGCCCGTTTATAAGGTATTGTTGAACTCAAAAAGTTATGTAGTAAGCAAAAAAAAGATACTCAGCGGGTAGAACGACATAACTTTAATTTACGTACTCACATCAAACGTCTTGCTCGTAAAACTATTTGCTTTTCAAAACCAGAAATGATCCATGAAAAGATCATTAAATGGTATATAATCATCCAGACTATCAGTAAATCTGAGGCGCTATCCGCCATCTTAAACTTGCTTGCAATGTTAATAATTTCCGTACAGTCTGTGTGTTTTTTTTTGTTGGCTTTATTGAGTAAATAATTTTTTGAGATATGGCAAAGCCGTTTCCGTATCTCTCAAGCAATGTGTACACTGTTTGGCATACTCAGGAACGTCATATGGTTTAACGCTTTCACTAATCCCATTACTTCTCCTACGCGAGCATCGTAGTTCCAAAACGTCAATCGCCCTGCACATACCTTCTTTATCAGTGACATCTCTGCTTCCGATAGTGAACGCCGGTGTCAACCCATTTTTTCTTTCCACGCCTCGTTATTTCCTGTCAGCAATTGGGGTGCTACCGCCAGATTTCGCTCTGGGTACTTCGACAGCATTTAGTATTTCGAACCGCTATGCGTCAGGATAACTGGCTTAATTTCATTTTTCAGGTTATCATGCCAGTAGTGGATGTCGAAAGGCTCCGTCTGCCAGCGCTTCTTTTATCCACCTGTGTGTCTGACTTTTTAGTCCCGCCAACGCCTGCGCGTCCGTGACGTTCCTCAATAATAGGTCATCGCACACGATATACGATATCATGCGTCGCCGCGTATACCGTCAGATGCACCTTCTATCACTTCCGCAGGTTTACCGCTCCGTGCTTTTTGATCTTGCATTCCCCTTCGTCAAACACTTTCAGTCCGATAGAATTAACGATCAGATAACCTATTTCTCCACGTGTCGGCGTTTTGATGTTGACGTTAACACTCCGAGACCGTTTGCTGATGCTGGTATAATTCTGGTAAGGCTTTGTTGAATAAATAATTTTTGAGATGTGGCAAAATAGCTTCCGTATCTCTTATGTAATGTGCATACTGTTTGTATACTCAGCAACGTGATATGGCTTAACAGTTTCACTAATGCCATAGCTTTTTCTACCTGATCATCGTAGTTCCGCAGCGTCAACCCACCTGCAAATACCTTCTTTATCCGCGACATCGCTGCTTCCGCTAATGAATACCGTTGGTAATGCATTTTCTCTTTCCACGCCTCGTTATTTCCTTTCAGCAATTTGTGTTCTACCGCTTGATTTCGCTTTGGGTACCTCGACAGCAGTTAGTGTTTCGTACCGCTACGCGGCGGGATGATTGGCTTAATTTTCTTTTTTCAAGCTATCGAGGCAGTCGCGCACGTCGTAGGCTCCGTCTGTAAACGCTTTCTTTATCTGCTTGTGTGTCTGACTCATTAGTCCCGGCAACGTCTGCGCGTCCGTAACATTGCTCAATGATAGGTCAGCAACACTATCTCATGCATCGCCGAGTCTACCGCCAGATGCAACGTGCACCACTTTCGCCGCCTTGTAGCTCCGTGCTTTTTGACCTTCCATCCCCCTTCGCCGAACACTTTTAGCCCGGTAGAATCAATTACAAAATAAGCCATCTCTCCACGTGTCGGCGTCTTAATGTTGACGTTAACAGTCCGGGGCCGTTTGCTGATGCTGGTATAATTCGGTCAACACAACGGCACATACATTAACTAGAAAAACGAGTTGATAATCCCCTGCAGCGCAAACAGGTTAAGATGAAACACAATTTTAAGCATCAGCGCAGTAGTTATCGCTGTATCGGTGTAGAGCAATGGCCTTCCGCGTCATTTTAAATTAGCCTCTTTGTACCATTCAGCGACGGCGTCATCGCTGAGGCAAACCGTCAGCAAGCCTCGTTGCCGTAGTGCGTCGTTATATGTTTTTCAATTGGTGATTTTAAACTTCTGCTTTGCCATAATTCGCACACGATGTCAGGAGTGATGGCGCTCTGATTCTGTTTCCCGCCGAAAGTTTGATTTTTTCAACAAAGTCCGGTAGAACACCAATTGTTGACAGGAAATAACGAGGTGTTGAAAGAGAAAGTTGGTTACCACCAGCGTTCACTGGCGGAAACAGCGATGTCGCGGATAAAGAAGGTAGGTGCAGATCGGTTAATGCTGAAGAACTACGATGCTCAGGTAGGAGAAGCAATGGCATTAGTGAAAGCATTAAACAATATGACGTTGCTGGGTATGCAAAACAGTGCGCGCATTGCCTGAGAGATAAGGAAACTGCTTTGCCATATCTCAAAAATTTTTATTTAATAAAGTTTATTTAGGACTATTTGCACTGCGTTTAAGCTTAAAGGTTTGTGCATTAAAAACCAGATCAATGCCTTTGCTATATCTCGTTAATTACTCATCAATTCATTGCGCTTTACTTATGCCGAACTCCAGAACTTTCAAGCCACAGTATAAAATAAGTTGATAAGCACTTTTTGGTTGCTGGTGTAGTATGAACGGGATACGCATACCCTTTTTCTGAACAACGACCAGATCGTGAGAATCCTTATTTTACTTTTGCTGCTAGTGGCACAGGAAATTAATTTCGCCTCAGAATTGCTGATAATGGTGTGTGCTCACATACCATCCAATAATCTTGTTATGCATTGTTTCTGATTTTGAAAAGCAAATGCTTTTACGAGCAAGACGTATGATGTAAATACGTACATTAAAGTTATGCCGTTCTAATCGCTGAGTCTATTTTTGTTTACTACATGACTGGTTGAGTTTGAAAAGGCCTTATAAACGGGCCATGCATCATTCATGTAGAGCGACATCTTGAACTTGCTTAACAGCATTAATGATTTTTGTAGTTTTGTGCATTTTTCGATCCAAAAATATGAACAAGTACTCATTTTTTATGAGGTCATAAGCATAAGAACAGCCAGCGAGGATTGTCCTTGTTCCGCGCATAAGACCATTATTTGTCTGCTTCTCAGAAGTTAAGGACTTTAGCATTAGCTTCTATGCGGTCGTGGTTCAGCCAATCTGAAGCACGACCAAAAATCAGAAACGATCCATGACAAGATCATTAAATGGTATACATTTATCTACCATTGTCAGCAAATTTGAGGAACAACTTGAGAATCTATACCCGCGATGATTTACATCGCGCGCGCTTTTAGCTCACGCTGGATCAGGTTTTGAGGCCGTCACTGGCGAGCTAAGGCACACACTCTGCGCTGAGGTCGGATCAAGCTGCGAGGCAGCAACTAAAAGTCCTTCTTTTCCCTGGAGGGGAGCGTTATCAAGCGGATTTGAGTGCGATATCTATCGGGATGACATCACACTTCCAATAGAGTTTAGCCCACCTGCCCCGCCAGCTGGCGATATAAATTCGCTTTCGGCACAGCTTACGACTGTCGGCTTCCCAGACTGCAGATCTTCGTGCAGGCTGATGTGCAACTGCAGTTGGCCGACCAGCGCGCACGAATAATCCTCCCCCAGGTTTCCCGCACCGCCTGAGCCGAAAATGGGTTGTGCCTTAGTTTTTTTTGACAGTAGTACGTGATTATATACCATCTAATGATCTTGTCATGGATTGTTTCTGATTTTGAAAAGCAAATGGTTTTACGAGCAAGACGTTTAATGTGGGTACGTGAATTCAAGTTATTCTGCTCTATCCGCTAAGTATATTTTTGCTTACTACATGACTTATTTAGCTCAGTAAGACATTGGGATTGTTGAATAAATCTATTTTTCAGTGGGCAACGAATCAGAGCGCAATCACCCCTGACATCGCGTGGCGAACAATGGCAAAGCAGAAGTTTAAAATAACCAATTGGAAAACATATAACGACTCACTATGGCAACGGGGCTCACTGACGGTCTGACTCATCGATGACGTCGCCGCTGCATGGTACGAAGAGACTGGTTAAAAGCGGCGCGGCAGGCCACTGCGCTATACCGAGACGTTGACAACTAATACCCTGATACTTAAAGGCGTCATTCACCTTAACCTGCAGGCTTTGCAGGGGTTTATCGACTCATTTTTCTAGAGGATGGATATGCCGTAACGTTGTCCTGGTTATACTAGCATCAGTAAACGGTCCAGCAGTGTTAACTTCAACATTAAGACGCCAACACGTGGAGAGATAGCTGATCTCGTCATTGATTTTACCGGGCTGAAGCTGTTCGGTAAATGGGAATGGAAGGTCAAAAAGCACGGAATGGCAAAGCGGCGGAAGTGGTGCAAGTTGCATCTTGCGGTAGACGCGGCGACGCATGAGAGAGAGTGCGCTGACCTATCATTGAGCAACGTCACGCACGCGCAGGCGTTGCCGGGACTAATGAGTCAGACACACAGGCAGATAAAGGAAGCGTTGGCAGACGGAGACTACGACGTGCGCTACTGTCACGATAGCCTGAAAAAAGGAAATTAAGCTAATTATCCAGCCGCGTAGCGGTGCGGAATACTGGCTTTTGTCGAGCTACCCGGAGAGAAATGAGGCAGGAGCGAACCAATTACTGACAGGAAATAACGAAGCGTGGAAAGAAAAAAAATGAAGCGTGTATCAGATTTGTTAATAATCAGATTTGCTAATAGTAGTGAGTTATCATATACTATTCAATTATCTTGTCATATATCGTTTCGGATTTTGAAAAGCAAATGGTTTTACGAGCCAGACGCTTGATGTTGGTACGTAAATTCAAGTTATGGTGCTCTATCCGCTGAGTTTGTTTTGTTTTACTACATGACTGATGGAGTTCAATAAGACTTTATAAAGGGATCATGCATCAATCATGTGGAACGCTATATTTAACTTGCTTAAAATGTTAATAATTTCTTTCGCGCCTGTGCTTTTCTCGGTAAAAAATATGCGTGAGTGCTTGTTTTTTGTGCAATCATAAACATAAAACAGTCAGCGAAGATTGTCCTTGTTTGTACATAAGACCGTTGATTGTCTGCTTCGCAGGAGATAACGACTTCAGCATTAGGCTCTATGCTATCAGGAATTTGCTGTGGCGTGATTTTTTAAATGCACAGTAATAGTATCAAAGCTAATCACCAATACTCGTGCAGTATTCCTGTATTCAAAACCATTCATTGCCATATTGACGATAGTCTGGTGTATTCCTGATTAAGCGTATCGATAGGGTTTTGTTGAATAAATCGAACTTTCGACGGACAACAGAATCAAAACGCTCTCACCCCTGACATCGCGTGGAAAACCATGGCAAAGTAGAAGTTTAAGATCACAAGTTGGAAAACATATAACGACGCACTACGGCAACGGGGCTAGCTGACGGTCTTTATCCGCGATGACGCCGTCGCCGCATGGTACGAGGAGGGTGCTTCAAATTGGCGCGGCAGATCACTGCGCTACACCGATACAGCGATAACTACTGCGCTGATTCTTAAAAGCGTCTTTTACCTTATCCTGCTGGCGTTATAGGGTTTATCGACTCGTTTTCTAGATAATGAATGTGGCGTTGTGTTGTTCGGATTATACCAGCATCAGCAAACGGTCAAAGGGTGTTAAAGTTAACATCAAGACGCCGAACGTGGAGAGATAGCTCATCTGGTGATTGATTCTACCTGGCTGAAGGTGGTTGGCGAAGGGGAATGGAAGGTCAAAAAGCACGGAGCGGCAAATAGGCGGAAGTAGTGCAAGCTTCATCTTGGAATAGACGCGGCGACGCATGAGATAGTATGCGCTGACCTATCATTGAGCAACGCCACGGACGCGCAGGCGTTGCCGGGACCAATAAGTTAGACAGACAGGCGGATAAAGGAAGCGTTGGCAGCCGCAGCCTAGGATGTGTGCGACTGCCACGACAGCTAAAAAAAAGAAAATTAAGCAGTTGTCTCGTCGCATAGCGGTGCGAAAACTGTCTGCTGTCGAGGTACCCGTAGCAAAATTAGACAGTAAAACATCAATTGCTGACAAGAAATAACGAGATGTGTAAAGAGAAAATTGGTTACCACCGGCGTTTACTGGCGGAAACAGCGATGTCGCAGATAAAAAAGGTATGCGCAAGTCGCTTTACGCTGCAGAACTACGATGTTCAGGTAGGAGAAGCAATGGCATTAGTGAAATAGTTAAACAATATGACTTTGCTCAGTATACCAAACAGTGTGCGCATTGCTTGAAAGATACGGAAACTGCGTTGCCATACCTCAAAAAAACTATTTATTTAACAAAACTTCTTGATAGCGAAAATCAAGCTGGAACGTTTTCAAACACAGCTTGCAGATGTAGCGTTGAACTCCAGATGGGTTTTGTTAAATAAATAATTTTTGAGATGTGGCAAAGCTGTTTGCATATATTTTAGGCAACGCGCACACTATTAGCCATACTCAGCAAGATCATATGGTTTAACGCTTTTACTATTGGTATTGCTTCCCCTACCTGACCATCATAGTTTTGCAGCGTGAACCGACCTGAACACACCTTCTTTATCCGCGACATTGCTGTTTCCGCCAGTGAACGCCGGTGGTAACCCACTTCCTCTTTTCACGCCTCGTCATTTCCTGTCAGCAATTGGTTCGCCACCGCCTGATTTCACTCCAGGTACCTCGACACCAGTTAGTATTTCGTACCGCTACGCGGCGGGATAACTGGTTTGATTTTTCAGGCTATCGTGGCAGTAGCGCACGTCGTAGGCTCCGGCTGCAATGCTTTTTTTTGTCCGCCTGTGTGTCTGACTCATTAGTCTCGGCAACATCTGCGCATCTGTGATGTTGGTTAATGATAAGCCAGCAAGCATTAATTCCATGCGTCGCCGTGTCTAGCGCCAGGTGCAGTTTGCACCACTTTCGCCGCTTTGCGCTCCGTGCTTTTTGACCTTCAATCCCACTTCGCTGAATACCTTCCGCGCGGTAGAATCGATGATTAGATTAGCTATTTTCTACGTGTTAACGTCAATATCAAGATGCCGACACGTGGAGCGATAACTCATATGGTGATTAATTCTATCGGGCTGAAGGTGTTCGGCTAAGGGCGTGTAAGGTCAAAAAGCACGGAGCGGCAAAGCGTCGGAATTGCTGCAATCAGCATTTGGAGATAGACGCGGCGACGCATGAGGTGGTGTGCGCTTACGTATCATTGAGCAACGTCACGGACGCGCAGGCGTTGCCGGGACTAATGAGTCAGACACAGACGGATAAAAAAAAGCGTTAGCAGCCGGATCCTACGCCGTGCGCGACTGCCGCGATAGTTTGAAAAGAAGGAAATTAAGCCAGTTATCCCGCCGCGTAGCGGTGCGAAATACTCTCTGCTATCGAGGAACCCGGAGCGAAGTCAGGCGGTAGAAGACCAATTGCTGACAGGGAATAACGAAGCGTGGAAAGAGCAAGTAAATCACCACCGGCGTTCACTGGCGGAAGCAGCGATGTTGCGGATAAAGAAAATGTGTGCAGGTCGGTTGAAGCTGCGGAACTACGATGCTCAGGTAGGAGAAGCAATGACATTAGTGAAAGCGTCAAACAATATGACGTTGCTGGATATGCCAAACAGTGTGCGCATTGCCTGATAGATACGGAAACTGCCTTGTTATATCTTAAAAATTATTTATTCAACAAAGCCAAACTCAACCAGTCATGTAGTAAGAAAAACATACTAAGCGGATAGAGCGGAACAATTTGAATTTACGGTTCCATAGGCTTTGTTGAATAAATCGAACTTTCGGCGGGCAACAGAATCAGAGCGCCATCACCACTGACATCGTGTGGCGAGCTATGGCAAAGCAGAAGTTTAAAATCACCCATTGGAAAAGGTATAACGACGCACTACGATAACGGGGCTCGCTGACGGTATGGGTCAGCGATGACGCTGTCGCTGCATGGTACGAAAAGGCCAGTTTAAAACGGCGCGGCAGGCCACTGCGCTATACTGATACAGCTATAACTACTGCGCTGATGGTTAAAAGCCTATTTCATCTTAATTTGGTGGCGTTGCAGAGGTTTATCGACTCGTTTTTCCAGATGATGGATGTGCCGTTGTGTTGCCCGGATTATACCAGCATCAGAAAACGGTCTCGAAGTGTTAACGTTAACATCATGACGCTGAGACGTGGAGAGGTAGCTCATCTGGTGATTTGTTCTACCGGTCTAAAAGTGTTCGGCAAAGAGAATGGAGGGTCAAAAAGCACGGAGCGGCAAAATAGCGGGAGTGGTGCAAGCTACATCTGGCGATAGACGAGGCGATGAATGAGATAGTGTGCGCCGATTTATAATTGAACAACGTCACGGACGCGCAGGCGTTGTCTGGACTAATGAGTCAGACAGATAGGCAGATAAAGGAAGCGTTGGCAGACGCGGAGCCTACGATGTGCGAGACTGCCACGACACTTTGAAAAAGAAGGAAATTAAGCCAGTTATTCCGCTGCGTAGCGGTGCGAAATACTGGCTGTCGTCGAAGTACCTTGAACGAAAAAAGGAGGTAGAAAACAAATTGCTGACAGGAAATAACGAGGCGTTGAAAAATAAAGTAGGTGACCACCGCCATTCACTAGAGGAAACAGCGATTCCGCGGATAAAAAAGGTATGCGCAGGTCGGTTGACGCTGCGGAACTACGATGCTCAGGTAGGAGAAACAATGGTATTAGTGAAAGCGTTAAACAATATGACGTTGATGAGTATGTCAAAGATTGTGCGTATTGCCTGAAAGATACGGAAACTGTTTTGCCACAGCTAAAAAATTCTTTATTCAACAAAGCTGTTTCATATCAAACGCTGTTCTCGTAAAACCCCTTGCTTTTTAAAATCAAAAAAAACGCTTTATGACAAGATCATTGGATGGTATATAGCAACCCACCGCTGTCAGCAAATCTGATGCATGAGCAAAAATGGGTTACCACCGGCGTTTACTGAGGGAAATAGCGATGTCGGAGATAAAGAAGGCCTGTGCAAATCGGTTGACGATGCGAAACTACGATACTCAGGTAGGAGAAGCCATGGCATTAATGAAAGTGTTAAACCATATGACATTTCTGAGTATACCAAACAGTGTACGCATTGCCTGAGAAATACGGAAACGACCTTGCTACATCTCAAAAATTATTTACTCAACAAAGCATAAGAGCTTATAAATGGGCTGTTGTAACTCAGATACATTGGTCTTCTACTCTGATTTTTTAAAATGCATATGGCAAAGATTGATGTTGCCTGCCCTCGTTGTAGTAAAGCCGATGGAGTTCGATTTAATGGGTATTTGGCATCGGAAGCTCAAGGCTACATCTGCAAGTTTTGTTGGCTTTGTTGAATAAATCGAACTTTCGGCGGGCAACAGAATCAGAGCGACCTCACTACTGACATCGCGTGGCGAATCGTGGTAAAGCAGAATTTCAAAATCACCAATTGGAAACATATAACGACGCACTACGGCAACGGGGCTCGCTAACGGTCTGGCTAAGCGATGACGCCGTCGCCGCATGGTACGAAGAGGCCAGGTCAAAACGGCGCGGCCGGCCATTGCGCTACACTTATATGGTGATAAATACTGCGCTAATGATTAAAAGCGTCTTTCATCTTAACCTGCGGGCGTTGCAAGGGTTTATCGACTTGTTTTTCCAGATGATGGATGTGCCGTTGTGTTGCCCGGATTGTACCAGCATCAGAAAACGGTCCCAAAGTGTTAACGCTAACATCATGACGCCGAGACGTGGAGAGATAGCTCATTTTGTGATTGATTTTACCGGACTGACGGTGTTCGGCGAAGGGGAATGGAAGGTCAAAAAGCACGGAGCGGCAAAGCGGGGGAAAGGGTGCAAGCTGCATCTGCCGATAGACGCAGCGACGCATGAGATAGTGTGCGCCGATTTATCATTGAACAACGTCACGGACGCGCAGGCGTTGCCGGGACTAATGAGTCAGACAGACAGGCAGATAAAGAAAACGTTGGCAGATGAAGCCTACGACGTGCGCAAATTCCACTACACTTTGGAAAAGAAGGAAATTAAGCCATTCATTCCGCCGCGTAGCGGTGCGAAACACTAGCTTCCGTCGAGGTACCCGGAACGAAACCAGGCGGTATAAAACCAATTGCTGACAGGAAATAACGAGGTATGGAAAGATAAAGTGGGTTACCACCGGCGTTCACTGGCGGAAACAGCAATTTCGCGGATAAAAAAGACATGTGCAGGTCGGTTGACGCTGTGGAACTACAACGCTCAGGTAGGAAAGCAATGGCATTATTGAAAGCGTTAAACAATATGACGTTGCTGGGTATGTCAAAGAGTGTGCGCATTGCCTGAGAGATACGGAAACTGCTTTGCCATATCTAAAAAAAATATTTATTCAACAAAACCGTTGGGATAGCTAACTTTATTTCTTTCTTTTCAAGCTATCGTGACAGTCGTGCACGTCATAGACTTCGTCTACTAAATCTTCTTTGATCCGCATGTGTGTCTAACTCATTAGTCCCTGCAACGTCTGCGCGTCCGTGACGTTGCTCAATGATAGGTCATCGCACACTATCTCATGCGTCGCCGCCTCTACCGGCAGATGCAGTTTGCACCACTTCCGCCGTTTTGCCGCGCCGTGCTTTTTTGACCTTCCATTTCCGTTCGCCGAACACCTTCAGGCCGCTAGAATCAATAACAAAATGAGCTACTTATTCACGTGTCGGCGTCCAGATGTTGACGTTAACACTCCGGGATCGTTTGCTGATTTTTGTATTATCAGGGCAACAAACCGGCATACCCATCATCTGGAAAAACGAGTCGATAAACCCTACAACGCCAGCAGGTTAAGGTAAAAGACGTATTTAAGCATCAGCGCAGTAGTTATCGCTGTATCTGTGTAGCCCAGTGACTTGCCGCGCCGTCTTGAACCAGTCTCTTCGTACCATACGACGGTGGGGTCATCGCTGACGGGCTGGCTCAGCGATGACGGCACCGACGCATTGTACAAAGAGACTCATCCGTAGCGGTGAGGCAGGACTTTATTGAATAAATAATTTTCCTTGAGATATAACAAAAAAGTTTCGTATCTCTCAGAAAATGCGCACACTCTTTGATATACTCAGAACGTCATATTGCTTAACGCTTTCACTAATCCCATTGCTTCTCCTACATGAGCATCGTAGTTCCGTAGCGTCGACCGACCTGCACATATCTTCTTTATCCGCGACATCACTGCTTCCGCGAGTGGATGCAGGTGGTAACCCACTTTTTCTTTCCACGCTTCGGTATTTCCTGTCAGCAATCGGTGTTCTATTGCCTATTTTTGCTCTGGGTACCTCGACAGAAGTCAGTATTTCATACCGCTACGCGGCGGGATAACTGGATTAATTTCCTTATTTTTTAAACTATCGTGCCAGTCGCCCACGTCGTAGGCTCCGTCTGCCAACGCTTCCTTTATCTGCCTGTCTCTCTGATTTATTAGTCCCTGCAACCCCTGAGCGTCAGTGACGTTGCTCAATCATAGGTCGGCGAAAACTATATCATGCGTCGCCGTGTCTATCGCCAGATGCAGCTTTCACCACTTCCGCCGCTTTGCCGCTCCGTGCTTTTTGATTTCCCATTCCCTTTTTCCGAACACCTTCAGCCCGGTAGAATCAATTAATAGATGAGCTATTTCTCCATGTGTCGGCGTCTTGATATTGACGTTAACACTCCGGGATCGTTTTCTGATGCTGGTATAATTCGGGGGACACAACCGCACACACATCATCTGAAAAAAAAGGAGTCGATAAACTCCTGCAAGATCCGCAGCTTAAGATTAAAGACACTTTTAAGCATCAGTGCAGTAGTTATCGCTGTATCGGTGTAGCGCAGTGACCTGTTGCGCCGTTTTGAGTCAACCTCTTCGTACTATGCGGCGAGGCATCATCGCGGAGCCAGACCGTTAGCGAGCCCATTGCCGTAGTGCGTCGTTATATGTTTTCCAATTGGTGATTTTAAATTTCTGTTTTGCCATGGTTCGCCACGCGATGTCAGGGGTGAGGGCACTCTGATTTTGTTGCCAGCCGGAAGTTCGATTTATTTAACAAAGCCCATTAGATCCTTTTCGCTGAACATTTTCAGCCCGGTAGAAGCAATTACCAGATGAGCTATCTCTCCGCGTATCGCCGTCTTGTTGTTGACGTTAACACTCTCGGACCATTTGCTGATGCTGGTATAATCCGGGTAACACAACGGCACATTCATCATCTGGGAAAATGAGTCGATAAACCCATGCAACGCCCGCAGGTTAAGGTGAAAGACGCTTTTAAGCATCAGCGCAGTAGTTATAACTGTATCGGTGTAGCGGAGTGGCCTACTGCGCCGTTTTAAAGCAGTCTCTTTGGTCCAATGCGACGACGGCATCATCGCTGAGCCAAACCGTCAGTGAGCTCAGTTGCCGTAGTGGATCGTTATATGTTTTTTAATTGGTAATTTTAAACTTCTGCTTTTTCATGGTTCGCCACGCGATGTTAGGGGTGAGAGTGCTCTGATTCTGTTGTTCGCCGGAAATTCGATTTATTCAACAAAGCCGAAAGCATATAACGACACACTACGGCAGCGAGGCTCATTGACGCTCTGGCTCAGCGATGACGCCACCGCTGCATTTTACAAAGAGGCTCATCCATGGCGGTGAGGCAGTGCTTTGTTGAATAAATAATTTTTTTGAGATATTGCAAAGCAGTTTCCGTATCTTTCAGGCAATGCGCACACTCTTTGGCATACCCAGCAACGTCATATTGTTTAACGCTTTCACTAATGCCATTGCTTCTCCTACCTGAGCATCGTAGTTCCGTAGCGTCAACCGACCTGCACATAGCTGATTATGCGCGACATCGCTGTTTCCGCGAGCGAACGCCGGTGGTAACTAACTTTTTCTTTCCACGCCTTGTTATTTCCTGTCAGCAATTGGTGTTCTGCCGCCTAATTTCGCTCCGGGTACCTCAAAAGCAGACAGTGTTTGCACCGCTACGCGGCGGGATGACTGTATTAATTTCCTTCTTTTTCAAGCTATCGGGGCAGTCGCGCACGTCGAAGACTTTGTCTGGCAGCGGTTTCTTTATCTGCCTTGCCTGCCTGACTCATTAGTCTCGGGAACGTCTGCGCGTCCGTGACGTTGCTTAATGATAGGTCGGCACACACGATCTCATCCGTCGCCGGGTCTATCGCAAGATGCAGATTGCACCATTTCCACCGCTTTGCCTCCGTGCTTTTTGACCTTCCTGTCCCCTTTGCTGAACACCTTCAGCTCGATAGAATCAATCACAAGATGAGCTATATCTCCACGTGTCAGCATCTTGATGTTGACGTTAACACTCTGGGTCTGTTTGCTCATAATAGTATAATCTGGGCAACACAACTGCACATTTATGATCTGGAAAAAGGAATCGATAAACCTTTGAAACGCGCGCAGGTTAAGGTGAAAGGCGCCTTTAAGCATCAGCGCAGTAGTTATCGCTGTATCGGTGTAGCGCAGTGCTCTGCCGCGCCGCTTTGAACTAGCCTCTTCGTACCATGCGGCGACGGCGTCATCGCTGAGTCAGACCGTCAGCAAGCCCTGTTGCCGTAGTGCGTCGTTATATGTTTTCCAAATGGTGATTTTAAACTTCTGTTTTGCCATGGTTCGCTCCGCAATGTCAGCGGTGAGGGCGTTCTAATTCTGTTGCCAGCCGAAAGTTCAATTTATTGAACAAAGCCGCGCTACACCGATACAGCGATAACTACTGTGCTGATGCTTAAAAGCGTATTTCACTTTAACCTGCTGGCGTTGCAGGAGTTTATCGACTCGTTTTGTCAGATAATGGATGTGCCGTTGTGTTGCCCGGATTATACCAGCATCAGCAAACGGTTTCAGAGTGTTAACGTCAACATCAAGACTCCAACACGTGGAGAGATAGCTTATCTGGTAATTGATTCTACCGGGCTGAAGGTGTTTGGCGAAGGGCAAAGGAAGGTCAAAAAGCACGGAGCGGTAAATCGGCGGAAGGGGTGTAAGTTTCATCTGGCGATAGACGCGGCGACGCATGAGATAGTGTGCGCTGGCTTATATTGAGTAACGTAACGGACGCGCAGGCGTTGCGGGACTAATAAGTCAGACAGGCAGGTGTATAAAGGAAGCGTTGCCAAACGGAGCCTACGGCGTGCGCGACTGCCAGGATGGCTTGAAAAATAAGGGAAACAAGGCAGTTATCCCGCCGCGTAGCGGTACGAAACACTGGCTGCTGTCGAGGTGCCCGGAGAGAAAATAAGCGGCAGAACACCAATTGCTGACGGGAAATAATGAGGCGAGGAAAGAAAAATGGGTTACCGCGCGCGTTCGCTAGCGGAAACAGCGATTCCGCAGATAAAGAAGGCATATTCAGGTCGATTGACGCTGCGGAACTACGATTTTCAGATAGGAAAAGCAATGGTATTAGCGAAAGCGTTAAAAAAATATGACGTTGCTGGGTATACTAAACAGTGTGCGTATTGCCTGAGAGATATGAAAACTGCTTTGTCATATCTCAAAAAAAAATACTTATTTAACAAAACAAGATCTGTAAAATCAATTAAGGAATTTAAGTTATCTGATTGGTTTTTTGATCTTTAAAATACCACACTGAAATTAGCTTATAACTTATTAATTAAAAAAATGAGTTAAAATATGCATTACGATGTGGACTCAATGGAGACGGCTTTATTAAATAAATATTTTTTGAGGTATGGCAAAGCAGTTTCCGTATTTCTCATGTAATTTGCAACTGTTTGGCATGTCCAACAACATCATGTTGTTTAACGATTTCACTAATGCCATTAGAATTCCTTCCTTAGTATCATAGTTCCGTAGCGTCAACCGACCTGCACATACCTTCTTTATCCGCGACATCGCTGTTTCCGTTAGTGAACACCTGTGGTAACACACTTTTCTTTTTACGCCTCGTTATTTTCTGTCAGAAATTACTGTTATACCGCCTGATTTCGCTCCTGGTACTTCGACAGTAGCCATCGGTTTGCACCGCTACGCAGCGGGATAACTGGCTTAATCTCCTTCTTTTTCAATCTGTCGTGTCAGTTGCGCACGCCGTAGGCTCCGTCTTACAACGCTTCCTTTATCCGCCTGCCTTGTCTGACTCATTAGTCCCGGCAACGCCTGTGCGTCCGTGACGTTGAACAATAATAGGTCAGCTACACTATCTCATGCGTCGCCGCGTCTATCGCCAGATGCAGCTTGCACCACTTCAGCCGCTTTGCCGCTCCGTGCTTTTTGATCTTCCATTCCCCTTTGTCGAACACCTTCAGCCCGGTAGGATCAATCACCAGATGAGCTACATCTCCACGTTTCGGCGTCTTGGTGTTGACGTTAACACTCCGAGACCGTTTGCTCATGCTGGTATAATGTGGGTAACACAACGCCACATCCATCATTTGGAAAAACGAGTCGACAAACTCCTGCTACGGCAGCAGGTTAAGGTGAAAGATGTTTTTAAGCATTAGCGCAGTAATTATCGCTGTATCGGTCTAGCGCAGTGGCCTGCTTCGCCGCAGTGAAGCAGCCTCTTCGTACCATGCGGCGACGGCATAATCGCTGAGCCAGAGCGTCAGCGTGCCCTGTTGTCGTAGTGCGTCGTTATATGGTTTCCAATTGGTGGTTTTAAACTTCTGCTTTGCCATGGTTCGCATCGCGATGTCAGGGTGATGCCGTTCTGGTTCTGTTGCCCGCCGAAAGTTCGGTTTATTGAACGAAGCCAAAGGAGACGTGAAAGCCGTCCTTTTAGTTCGCCAAAACCTTACAAAAAAAGACGATAGTGCTGGGAGCTCACACCTCATTTGCAGTGATTTGAGTTACAACTATGACGCCAGTAGCACGACCTGCAAAAGGTACAAAATGGAGATTTTATAAATTATTAGCATAAAATACTAATTTGGTAAAATATCTCACCATAATAGTAAAAACGCAGTATAATTATATACTTAGAGCATTGTTGAATAAATCGAGCTTTCGGAGGATAACAGAATCAGAGCGCCCTCACCCCTCACATTCCGTGGCGAATTATAGCAAAGCAGAAGTTTAGAATCACCAAATGGGAAAATATAACGGTGCACTACGGAAACGGAGCTCGTTGACAATCTGGCTCAGCGATGATGCCGTCGCTGGATGGTACGAATAGGCTGGTTTAAAGCGGCGCGGCAGACCTTTGCGCTACACCGATATAGCGATAACTACTGCGCTGATGCTTAAAAGTGTCTTTCACCTTAACCTGCTGGCGCTGTAGAAGTTATCGACTCGTTTTTTCCAGATGATGGATGTGCCGTTGTGTTGCCCGGATTATACCAGCATCAGCAAACGGTCTTGGAGTGTTAACGCCAACATCAAGACGCCGAGATTTAGAAATATAGCTCATCTGGTGATTAATTTCTATCGGGCTGGAGGTGTTCGGCGAAGAGGAATGGAAGAGGTTTTGTTGAGTAAATAATTTTTTGAGATATGGCAAAGCAGTTTCCGGATCTCTCAGGCAATGCGCACATTCTTTGGCATACCCAGCAACGTCATATTGTTTAACGCTTTCACTAATGCCATTGATTCTCCTACCTGAGCATCGTAGTCCAGCAGTGTCAACCGACCTGCACATACCTTCTTTATCCGTGAGATCGCTGTTTTCGTGAGTGAACGCCGCTGATAATCCACTTTCTCTTCCCACCCTCGTTATTTCCTGTCAGCAATTGGTGTTCTACCGCCTGATTTCCCTCTGTGTACTTTGACAGCAGCCAGTATTTCGCACCGCTACGCGGCAGGATAACTGATTTAATTTCCTTCTTTTCAAGCTATTATGAAGTTGCGAATGTCGTAGGCTCCGTCTGACAACGCTTCCTTTATCTGCCTGTCTGTCTTACTCATTAGTCCCGGCAACGCCTGCGCGTCCGTGACGTTGCTCAATGACAGATCGGCGCACACTATCTCATGCGTCGCCGCGTCTATCGTCAGATGCAACTTGCACCACTTTCCCCGGTTTTCCGCTCCGTGCTTTTTGACCTTTCATTCTCCGTCGCCGAATACTTGCAGCCCGGTAGAATCAATCACCAGATGAGCTATCTCTCCACGTGTCGGCGTCTTGATGTTGATGTTAACACGCCGGGAGCGTTTACTGATGCTGGTATAATCCTGGCAAGACAACGGCACATTCATGATCTGGAAAAATGAGTTGATAACCCATTGCAACACCAGTAGGTTAAGGTGAAAGACGCTTTAAACATCAGCGCAGTAGTTATCGCTGTATCGGTGTAGCGCAGCGGCCTGCCGCGCCGCTTTGAACCACTCTCTTCATACCATGCAGCGACGGTGTCATCGCTGAGCCAGACCGTCATCGAGCCCCTTGCCGTAGTGCGTTGTTATATGTTTTCCAATTGGTGATTTTAAACTTCTGCTTTGCCATTGTTCGCCACGCGATGTCAGGGGTGAGGTTGCTCTGATTCTGTTGCTCGCCGAAAGTTCGATTTATCCAACAAAGCCCGTGTCGTGGTAGTCGCGCACGTCGTAGGCTCAGTCGGCTAACGCTTTCTTTATCTGCCTGTATGCCTGACTCATTAGTCCCGGCAACGTCTGCGCATCCGTGACGTTATTCAATGATAAATTAACGCACACTATCTCATGCGTTGTTGCGTTTATCGCCAGATACAGCTTGCACTACTTCCGCCGCTTTGCCACTTCGCGTTTTTTGACCTTCCATTCCGTTTTGCTGACACCTTCAGCCAGGTAGAATCAATCACCAGATGAGCTATTTCTCCACGTGTCGGCATCATAATGTTAACGTTAACACTTCGGGACCGTTTGCTGATTCTGGTATAATGTTGGCAACACAACGGCACATCCATCATCTGGAAAAACGAGTCGATAAACCCCTGCAACCCTCGCAGGTTAAGATGAAAGACGCTTTTAAGCATCAGCGCAGTAGTTATCGCTGTATCAATGTAGCGCAGTGGTCTGCCGCGCCGCTTTGAACTGGCCTCTTCGTACCATGCGGCGACGGCGTTATTGCTTAGCCAGACCGTCAACGAGCCCGTTGTCGTAGTGTGTGGTTATATGTTTTCCAATTGGTGATTTTAAACTTCTGTTTTGGCATGGTTCACCACGCGATGTCAGTGGTGAGGGCGCTCTGATTTTGTTGCCCGCCGAAAGTTCAATTTATTCAACAAAGCCTATTCCATCGGGTAGCGGTGCGAAATACTAGCTGCTGTCGAGGTATCCGAAACGAAATCAGTCGGTAGAACAGCAATTGCTGACAGGAAATAACGAGGCGTGGAAAGAGAAAGTGGGTTAGCATCGACGTTCACTGGCGGAAACAGCGATGTTGCGGATAAAGAAGGCATATGCAGGTCGGTTGATACTGCAAAACTACGATTCTCAGGTAGGAGAAACAATGGCATTAGTGAAAGAGTTAAACCATATGACGTTGCTGGGTATGCCAAACAGTGTTCGCATTGCCTGAGAGATACGAAAACTGCTTTGTCATACCTCAAAATATTTATTCAACAAAGTCAATAGCGTTCTACATGACTGATGTATTGGCCGTTTATAAGGTCTTGTTGAGCCTCACCAGTTATGTAGTAAGAAAGAAATATACTCAGCGGATAGAGCGAAATAATTTGAATTTACGTATCCATATCAAGCATCTGGCTCGTAAAACCATTTACTTTTCAAAATCCGAAACGATGCATGATAAGATCATTGGGTTGTATATGACAACCGCACTATAAGCAAGTCTAAGGCACGCCAATATATCGTACTGCGTCGTCATATGTTTTCCAATTAATGATTTTCATTTTTTGCTTTGCCATAGTTCCCCACGCAATGTCAGGGAGTCAGGTCGCTCTGATTCTGGTGCCAGCCGAAAGTTCGATTTATTCAACAACGCAAATGGAAGGTCAAAAAGCACAGAGCGAAAAAACGGCGTAAATGGTGCAAACTGCATCTGACTGTGGACGCGGCGACGCATAAGATAGTGTGTGCCAACCCATCATTGAGCAACGTCACGGATGCACAGGGGATGCATGGCTATAGTAAAACGACTTAATTTTGATTATACCTTTTAGACTGAGAAGGCTTTGCTGAATAAATCGAACTTTCGGCGGGCAAAATAATTAGTGTACCCTTACCCCTGACATCGCGTGGCGAACAATGGCAAAGCAGAAGTTTAAAATCACCAATTGGAAAAGATATAACGATGCACTACGGCAATGGGCCTCGCTGACGGCCTGGCTCAGCGAGCACGCCTTCCTCGCATAGTACGAAGAGATTTGTTCAAAGCAGCGCGGCAGGCCACTGCGCCACGCCAATACAGCGATAACTACTGCGATTTTTCTTAAAAGTATTTTTCACCTTAACCTGCAAGCGTTACAAGGGTTTATCGACTGGTTTTTCCAGATAATGAATCTGGCGTTGTGTTCTCCGGGTTATACCAGCATCAGAAAACGGTCCCGGAGTGTTAACGTCAACATCAAGACGCCGACACGTGAAAAAATAGCTCATCTGAAGATTGAATCTACTGCGATGAAGAGTGTTAGGCAAAGGGGAACTGAAGGTCAAAAAGCACAGAGCAGCAAACCGGCGGAAGTCGTCCAAGCTGCATCTGCCGGTAGACGCGGCGACGCATGAGATAGTGTGCGATGACTTATCATTGAGCAACGTCACGGACGTGCAGGCGTTGCTGGTACTAATAAGTCAGACACACATGCGGATAAAGAAAGTGTTAGCAGACGGAGCCTGCGACGTGCGCGACTGACACGATAGCTTGAAAAGAAGGAAATTAAGCCAGTTATTCCGCCGAGTAGCGGTGCGAAACACTGGCTGCTGTCAAGGTACCCAGAGCGAAATCAGGCGGTAGAATACCAAGTGCTGACAGGGAATCACGAGGCGTGGAAAGATAAAGTGGCTTGCCACCGGCGTTCACTGGTGAAAGCAGGTGTGTGTAGGCCGTTTGACGCTGCGGAACTACGATGTTCAGATAGGAGAAACAATGGCATTAGTGAAAGCATTAAATTATATGCTGTTGCTGGGTATACAAAAAAGTGTGTGCATTGTCTGAGATACGGAAATTGCTTTGCCATATCTCAAAATTATTTATTCAACAAAGACCTGTAAAAGCCAAGTTCATTCCAGATTATAGCGATGATTACCTGGCCATGTGAGGCGTTGTCTTTAAGCAATAACGGAATGATCATTTTTGCAATACTCAGCTTATTGCACAATGCAGCGGCAAGACCTAATGAACCATGATTACGAATAATAACTTGGGGAGTAATCATGAGAATTGATCTTAAAAAAGCAGTAATAAATTTAGAGAGTCAGGATGCTGCCATGTCCCGGAAAAAAGAAAAATCAGGTGCGGAATGATGGTAGTATCAGTTAATTAAATATTATTTTCAAGAGTAGCCGAGAGCTGCATGCGTCCTATAATCTGTGCTAAGTGCAATAGCCGGCGTAACAGCGAATTAACGCGACCATAAAAAAACCACCTAGAGGTTCTCATGACCATCGAACGCACTTTTTCCATCATCAAGCCGAACGCCGTGGCTAAAAACGTCATCGGTGTTATTATCCAGCACTTTGAAAGCACCGGGCTGACCGTAGTCGGTGCTAAAATGCTCCAGCTCACCCGTGAGCAGGCCGAAGGATTTTATGCCGAGCATAAAGGCAAACCTTTCTTTGATAGTCTGGTAGCTTTTATGATTTCCGGCCCGATCCTAGTGCAGGTGCTCGAGGGGGAAGATGCGGTGCGCCGCAACCGTGAAATAATGGGAGCCACCAACCCCGCCAATGCGGTGGTCGGTACCATACGCGCCGCTTATGCCGATGGTTTGACCGAAAACGCTGTACATGGTTCGGATTCTGCTGACTCCGCCGACCGCGAAATTGGTTATTTCTTTGCTGACGGAGAAGTTTACGCGCGTATTCGCTGATTTCCGCAGTACAACAATAAAAAAAAGGTTGGTTCACCTTTCAAACCAGGCAGTTCTGCGTTATTATTAATATTTCATGTGCCCCGGGTGAGGCGGTAATCCGCACTCGGCCGAGCATTTCTTTGTGTGTTTTGTGCCATAACGTGTAATAACGAGGCCTGTATCACAATAATGTCTGAACAAATGCTATTCAAACGTTCACCCGTTGCGCTAATTTCAGTTTCCCCCTGGCCTCCGGCCCAGCAAAAATTAAACCTGCTTGATATGAACCGCCAGCAGCTGCGTGAATTTTTCTCGTCTTTGGGGGAAAATCCCTTCCGCGCCAATCAGGTTATGAAATGGATTTATCACTATTTCTGCGATAATTTCGATCAGATGACAAACATAAATACTCATTTACGCACCAAACTGAAATTGCTGGCGGAAATCCGTGCGCCGGAAGTTGCCGAAGTGCAGCGTTCCGCCGACGGCACAATCAAATGGGCCATCAAAGTCGATGATCAGCAGGTGGAAACGGTATACATCCCTGAGGACAACCGCGCCACGCTGTGCGTTTCCTCCCAGGTTGGTTGCGCGCTACGATGTACCTTTTGCTCCACAGGGCAGCAGGGCTTTAACCGCAATTTGCGGGTGTCGGAAATAATCGGTCAGGTCTGGCGCGTGGCCAAGATCCTGCGCGAGGTCAATGTCACCGGCCAGCGTCCTATCACTAACGTAGTAATGATGGGCATGGGCGAGCCACTGTTGAACCTTACCAACGTGGTTCCGGCGATGCAGATCATGCTAGACGATTTCGGCTTTGGGCTCTCGAAGCGCCGGGTGACGCTGTCGACGTCGGGCGTGGTGCCGGCGCTGGATAAGCTCGGCGATATTATTGACGTGGCGCTGGCGATTTCCCTCCATGCGCCGAATGATACGATTCGCAATGAAATTGTGCCGATTAACCGTAAGTATAACATCGAGACCTTTTTGTCGGCGGTACGCCGATATCTGGATAAATCCAACGCCAATCAAGGACGCGTGACGGTGGAGTACGTAATGCTCGACAACGTCAATGACGGCACACACCATGCGCATCAACTGGCGGCATGTTTGAAACATACACCCTGCAAGATTAACCTTATTCCCTTGAACCCCTTCCTGAATGCCCTCTATGGCCGAAGTTCAAACAGCCGGATGGATCGTTTCGCCAAGGTGCTTATGGGATATGGCTTCACCACCATCGTCCGTAAAACGCGGGGAGACGATATTGACGCCGCCTGTGGACAGCTAGTGGGAGAAGTGATTGACCGTACTAAACGAACGTTGAGTAAACGCATGATCGACGAACCGATCGAGGTTAAGGCGGTCTGATTGTTGGCGCTGGCGCTGATTTTTGACACTCGTTAACGGATTTAGCGATACTGATACGGGAACCGGCATAAAGCTGATTCAGATGGGTGGACTGCCAGTCATTATTGCTTAGTGGGGGTTGCGCCGGCGATAGCCGGGAAGCACGAGACGACGTGTCGTTACCACAGTCCGCCCAAACTCATCTGCAATTAGGGATAGCCTATCTAACTGTGAGTAATCTGGACGCCGCCCGGCAGGACCTATCAATGGCAGTGAAGACCGCGCCCGGCGATTACAAAACCTAGTTGGGGATGGCGCACTATAAACCACGGGTTGTAGAAACCGTCGCAGCGCAGAATCGCTATCAGCTGGACATAAAACTGGCACCGCCAAATAGAGAAATTTTGAATAATCACAGTGCGTTTTTATGTGGTTTAGGGCAGTATATACCAGCGAAACAGCTGTTTTCCGCCGCCCAATCTGCGGATTATGGTGAGTTTGGCTATAGGCTGGAGAACGCCTTCTACTGTTTTTTCAAGGCCGGGAAGTACGCGCAGGCGCGTAGTATGCTGATGTGCGCGCTGTTCGCACTGAAGTACGATCTTGAAAAGAGCCTGGCGTTGGTGTCAGAAGCGAACCGGCAATTAACGGCGGGTCGGGCCGACAGAGCGCAACGTCTATTGGATGGTTAGCAGCATGTGCTTCTGCCCAGCGCCGAAAGTTTATGGTTACAGATTCGTTTCGCTGCATTAGCCAATCGGCCCGATGACGTGCAATTTTATGTCGTATGGCTTGCGCGAAGTTTTCCACAATCCGAACAGTACCAGCAATTCTTAGCTAATGAATACTGAAGCTCTCCAAGATCAAGTACCAACCACTACGGGTGGACGTCTGCGTCAAGCCCGCGAAAATATGGGATTAAGCCAGCAGGCGGTGGCCGAGAGGCTGTGCCTGAAGGTGTCTACCGTGCGCGATATCGAAGACGATAACGCCAATCCAAACCTTGCTTCGACGTTCCTGCGCGGTTATATCCGCTCTTATGCGTGCCTGGTGCATATTTCTGAAGAAGAACTGATGCCGATGATGGCCAAGCAGGTGCCAATAAAAGCATCTAAGGTCTTGCCGATACAGAGCTTTTCGTTGGGTAAAATTCGCAAAAAACGCGATGGCTGGCTGACGGGGTTCACCTGGCTTATCCTGTTTATTGTGATTGGTCTGACGGGCACTTGGTGGTGGCAGAATCATCAGGCTCAGCAGCAGGACATTGCCAACATGGCCAATCAATCCTCCGCCCAACTAACCCAAAGAGAACATGCGACATCGGTACCGGTTGGAGACTGGGGGGCGCCGATCACAGCGCATCGTGCTACCCCCGACATCACAGGCCAAACCGGCGTTGGCTCCAAGGCACCGCAGAGCGCGCCTGTAGCAGTTACGTCCGCCGCGCCGGAGGTCTGGACCGCTAACGCAGACGGTAATATGCTGATAATGAATTTTACCGGCGATTGTTGGCTGGAAGTGTTTGACGCTAGCGGAAAGAAACTGTTTAGCGGGATTCAGCATGGCGGTGCCACGCTGAATCTTACCGGCCAGGCACCGTACAAAATGAAAATCGGTGTCCCGGCCGCGGTGCATGTTGAATATCAAGGAAAACAGGTGGATCTGAGCCGGTTTATTCTATCAAATCAGGTTGCGCGACTGACCGTAGCTGCCAAGTAAGTACAGAGTAAAGCCAGTAGGCAAGGGTGGACAAAGAACAATGCATAATTCAGCCCCCATAACCCGTCGAAAATCGAAACGTATTTATGTCGGCAAGGTGCCTGTAGGTGACTCCGCCACTATAACGGTGCAGTCAATGACCAACACGCGCACCACCGATGTTGCGGCGACGGTACGCCAGATACATGCGCTGGAGCGTGTCGGTGTTGATATTGTGCGCGTTTCAGTACCTACCATGGAGGCCGCCGAAGCGTTCAAACTTATCAAGCAGCAGGTCGTTGTGCCGCTGGTGGCGGACATCCATTTTGACTATCGCATCGCGCTGAAAGTCGCCGAATATGGTGTCGACTGCCTCCGAATCAATCCCGGCAATATCGGCAACGAAGAGCGAATCCGGTCAGTAGTGAATTGCGCGCGCAACAAAAACATTCCCATTCGCATCGGCGTCAACGCCGGCTCTCTTGAGCGCGATCTGCAGGAAAAATATGGCAAACCCACCCCTGAGGCGCTAGTGGAATCCGCTATGCGGCATGTGGACATCCTCGACAGACTCAACTTCGAAGCGTTCAAGGTCAGCGTGAAAGCCTCCGATGTGTTTCTGGCAGTACAATCCTATCGCCTGCTGGCGTCGCGCATCGATCAGCCACTGCATCTGGGTATCACCGAGGCCGGCCTTGCCCGCAGCGGGGCGGTGAAATCGGCTATCGGCCTGGGGCTGCTTCTCAGTGAAGGCATCGGCGACACGCTGCGCATTTCGCTGGCGGCGGATCCTGTGGATGAAGTGAAGGTCGGTTTCGACATATTGAAATCGCTGCGTATTCGCGCGCGCGGTATCAATTTTATCGCCTGCCCGACATGTTCGCGCCAAGAGTTTGACGTTATCGGTACCGTCAACGCCCTTGAACAGCGGCTGGAGGACATAGTTACGCCGATGGATGTCTCCATCATCGGTTGCGTAGTGAACGGTCCGGGGGAAGCTCTGGTTTCCACATTTGGGGTGACCGGAGGCCATAAGAAAAGCGGCTTTTATGAAGACGGCATTCGCCAGCGCGAGCGTTTCGACAACGAAATGATGGTCGAGCAATTAGAGGCCCGCATTCGCGCAAAAGTGGCGACATTTTACGAGAATAATCGTATCGCGGTTAATCTGATAGAAAAATAACACAGGTATAGATTCGACATGCCAAAAAACATTCAGGGCATTCGCGGAATAAAAGACTATTTGCCGGAAGCGACGGCATTTTGGCAGCGCGTGGAAGCGACACTTAAAGACGTGCTGGCCAGCTATGGCTACAGTGAAATCCGCCTACCGATCGTCGAGCATACCCAGCTGTTCCAGCGGGCTATCGGTGAAGGCACCGATGTGGTGGGAAAAGAAATGTATAACTTCCCCGATCGCAACGGCGACAGTCTGACTTTGCGTCCGGAAGGTACCGCCGGCTGCGTCCGGGCCGGGATTGAACACGGATTGCTGTACAATCAGGAACA
Organism: Aphrophora alni; assembly: GCA_963513935.1. Taxonomy (NCBI): domain Eukaryota; kingdom Metazoa; phylum Arthropoda; class Insecta; order Hemiptera; family Aphrophoridae; genus Aphrophora; species Aphrophora alni. Next base: position 120,122 of record CAUPSG010000344.1, read on the forward strand.
GCGGTTTTGGTACGTGGGTCCAATGTTTCGCTACGAGCGTCCGCAAAAAGGGCGCTACCGCCAGTTTCATCAAATGGGTGCCGAGGTATTTAGTCAACCGGGGCCGGACGTCGACGCCGAGCTTATTTTTCTTACCGCCCGTTGGTGGCGTATGCTTGGCATCAGCGAGCATGTAGCGCTTGAACTGAATTCCATCGGGTCGCTGGAGGCGCGCGCGCCCTATCGAGAGGCGCTGGTGGCGTTTCTTGGTTGTCACACAGACCGCCTGGACGATGATTGCCGCTGCCGTATGGATACTAATCCGATGCGGGTGCTGGACACCAAAAACCCCGATATTCAGGCACTGCTCAACGAGGCGCCGGTCATGACAGACTATCTCGACGATGATTCCCGCGCTCATTTTTACGAGCTGCGTGAACTTTTAGACCTGGCCGGCATCCAATATACGGTTAATCCGCGTTTAGTTCGCGGGCTGGATTACTATAATCGGACGGTTTTCGAGTGGGTGACCCCCAGCTTGGGCTCCCAGAAAACAGTTTGCGGCGGCGGCCGTTACGATGGCTTAGTAGAACAGTTAGGGGGCCGCGCGACACCCGCAGTCGGCTTCGCCATGGGGCTGGAGCGGCTGGTGCTGCTGGTGCAGGCGGTTAACCCTGGGTTTTCCGCCGCGCCGCGTGTTGACGCCTATCTGGTTGCGGGGGGGAGCGGCGTGCAGCGCGAGGCGCTGCGGCTGGCGGAGCAGCTGCGTGACGCGCTACCTTCCCTGCGACTGATGACCAATTACGGCGGCGGCAGCTTCAAAAAGCAGTTTGGCCGCGCCAATAAGCACGGTGCCCGCGTCGCGCTGCTGCTGAGAAAAAGCGAGGCGGCAGCGCAGCAGGTTGTGGTGAAGGATCTAATTACGGGTAACCAGGAAACGCTATCGCAGAGCAATGTCGCCGCGCGGCTCGCATTGATTTTAGGTTAAGGAGAAGGACACTGTGAAAGTTCACAGCACTGATGGTAAACAGTGTGAGAAGCTGTTTCGTATCTTTGTCGATAACGGTAAGGCGCTGGCGATAGGCGTCGTGTTAGGCCTTGCTGCCCTTTTGATCTGGCGTTACTGGGATCATCATAACAACGACGCTATGATGGCGGCATCATGCACCTGGCAGTCGTTGAACACGAGCCTTGCCGGTCAGGCCGGGGAGGCGCAACTGGACGCCGCCCAGCATTTTGCCGACGCCAATGACAATATTTATGGCGCGCTGACCTCCCTGGGGCTGGCGAGGCAATACGTGGAGCAAGGCGATTTCGCCGCCGCCAAAACGCATCTGCAAAAGGCGCTTGGTCAAACCTGCGAGGCCAATCTGCAGTCGATCATTAATCTGCGTTTGGCGCGTGTCCAGCTGCAGCAGAAAAATGTTGATGGTGCATTGGAAACCCTCGACGGCGTGAAGGAGCAGGGTTGGAAGGCGCTGGCGGAGGATATCCGCGGCGATGCCCAGGTGTTCAAAGGCGATCATCAGGCCGCGCGCGCCGCCTACGAAAAAGCGCTGCAGTCCGGCGAGCCGCAGGCGCTGGTACGGATGAAATTGAATAATCTAACCAGCTGAGATGAACCCTATGCAATTTTGTAAAACGATGTTTGTGGGACTGTTTTCGGTCACGCTGCTCAGCGGCTGCGCATGGTTCAGCGCCGAAGAAGACGTGGTGACAATGTCGCCGCTGCCAAAAGTGAACAATCAATTTCAACCGACGACGGTATGGAGCCGCTCGGTCGGCAGCGGTTCAGGTTATTTTTATTCTAACTTGCACCCCGCCTGGCAAGATGCACGCGTGTTCGCTGCCGATCGACATGGCGTGGTGAAAGCGCTGGACGCGGACAACGGTAAAGAAATCTGGTCGACGGATCTGTCGATCCACACTGGTTTTTTTTTTCCAAACAGTCCGGCGAAGCTCTCCGGCGGCGTAACGGCAGCAGGAAATCGGGTTTACGTTGGGAGCGAACTGGCGAACGTCTATGCCCTCAATGCACAGGATGGCAGCCTCGCATGGGAGACGACAGTCGCCGGAGAAGCGCTGTCTACACCGGTGGTAAGTGATGGCGTGGTGTTGGTACATACTAGCAACGGTATGCTGCAGGCGCTTAATGAGGTTGACGGCGCGGTGAAATGGACGGTTAACCTAGATGTGCCGCCGCTGACGCTGCGCGGCGAATCTGCTCCGACGACGGCTTTTGGCGCTGCAATCGTGGGCGGCGACAACGGCCGCGTTAGCGCTGTCATGATCAATCAAGGCCAGCTGATTTGGCAGCAGGGGATCTCGCAGGCGAGCGGCGCTACTGAAATCGCCCGTATTAACGATGTACAAACTACGCCTGTCGTAGTCAACGGTGTCGTTTACGCAATGGCATATAACGGTAACCTCGCAGCGCTGGATCTGCGCTCCGGCCAGGTTATGTGGTCGCGGGAAATCGGTTCCGTCACCGATCTGCTAGTGGACGCCGGTCGAATTTATCTGGTGGACCAGAACGATCGGGTGATTGCTGTGGATACCCATGGCGGCTTGATCCTCTGGTATCAGAGTGAGCTGTTGCACCGCAATCTGACATCTCCTGTGCTATATAATGGCTATATTGTTACCGGCGACTCGGAAGGCTATCTGCATTGGTTCAACACCGATGACGGCCGGTCTGTTGCCCAGCAAAAAGTGAACAGTTCCGGCCTGCTGGCGGCTCCAATCGTTGCCGGCGATAAACTTATCGTGCAGGCGAAAAATGGGAATGTATACGCTATTACACACTAATGTATGCTATCTCTATCAGCCGGCGCAGGTAGCCGAATAGACGCTTATCGCAGCGGCTCCTGACATATTCAGCTGCAGTTTTGTCATATATAATCATTCCTGTTGCTTTATTACTCGTTTTTACCTGATGAGGAGCTTTGTTGAATAAATCGAACTTTCGGCGGGCAACAGAATTAAAGCGCCCTCACCCCTGATATCGCGTGGCGAACCACGGCAATGCCAAAGTTTAAAATTATCAATTTAAAAACATATAACGACGCACCACGGCAATGGGCTCGTTGACGGCCTAGCTCAGCAATGACGCCGTCGCCGCATGCTACGAAGAAGCTAGTTTAAAGCAGCACGCAGGGCACTGCGCTACGGCGATACAGCGATAACTATTGTGCTGATGCTTAAAAGCGTTACTCATCTTAACCTACGCGCAGTGGAGGGGTTTATCGTTTCGTTTTTTAAAATGATGAATGTGACGTTGTGTTGACCGGATTATACCAGCATCAGAAAACGGTCCCAGAGTGTTAACGTCAACATCAAGACGCTGACACGTGGAGATATAGCTTATCTGATAATTGATTCTATCGGGCTGAATGTGTTCGTCGAAGGGCAATAAAAGGTCAAAAGCACGGAGCGGCAAAGCGGCGGAAGTTGTGCAAGCTGCATCTGGCGGTAGACGCAACGACGAATGAGATTGTGTGTACTGACCTATCATTGAGCAACGTCACGGACGCGCAGGCGTTGCCGGGACTAATGAGTCAGACACACAGGCGGATACAAAAAGCATTGGTAAACGGAGTCTATGATGTGCTCGACTTTCACGATAGCTTTAAAAGAAGTAAATTAAGCCAGCTATCCCGCCGCGTAGCGGTGCGAAATAGTGACTGCTGTCGAAGTACCCGTAGCGAAATCAGGCGGCAGAATACCAATTGCTGATAGGGAATAACGAGGTGTGGAAAGATAAAGTGGGTTACCTGTGGCGTTCACTTGCGCAAACAGCGATGTCACGGATAAAGAATGTATGTGCACGTCGGTTGATACTACGGAACTACGATGCTCAGGTAGGATAAGCAATCGCATTAGTGAAAGCGTTAAACGATATGACGTTGCTGCGTATGCCAAACAGTGTGCGCATTGCCTGAGAGATACGAAAACTGCTTTGCCATAGTTCAAAAAAAATATTTATTCAACAAAGCTCTGATGAGGTTGTAATAATGATACCTATCATCGCGCTGGTTGGGCGTCCGAATGTAGGAAAATCCACTCTATTTAATCGACTGACGCGCACACGTGATGCGCTGGTGGCGGATTTTCCGGGGCTGACGCGTGATCGCAAGTATGGTCGTGCCGAATGGGAAGGCCATGAATTTATTGTTATCGACACCTGCGGTATTGATGGCACGGAAAAAGGGGTAGAGACCCATATGGCAGGGCAATCTCTGGTGGCCATTGAAGAGGCTGATATCGTGCTTTTTATGGTGGACGGGCGAGCCGGGCTAATGGCGGCCGACAAAGATCTCGCCAAATATCTGCGCAGCCGCCAGAAAACCACAGTCATCATCGTCAATAAAACAGACGGGATTGATGCCGATAGCGCCGTTGGCGATTTTTATGCTCTGGGGATGGGCGACATCGTACCAATCGCCGCCTCACACGGGCGTGGTATCAACAGCCTCCTGAAGCAGGTTCTGGTGCCGCTGGTGAGCGATGGCCTGCCGCTTGACGATACGAACGACGAGTACAAATTTGAACCCTGCACGCGCCATGAAGCGCTGGTGAAGGAGGCAGAGCCCTTAGACCCGCAGTCGTTGCCGATAAAGTTGGCGATCGTCGGGCGTCCAAATGTCGGCAAATCTATGCTGACAAACCGCATTCTCGGCGAAGAGCGCGTTGTTGTGTACGATATGCCAGGTACCACCCGTGACAGCATTTATATTCCGATGACGCGTGACGAGCGGGAATATATCTTGATCGATACCTCCGGCGTCCGCAAGCGCGGTAATGTTACGGATAATGTGGAGAAATTTTCCGTCATTAAAGCCCTTCAGGCTATCGAAAATGCCAATGTGGTGTTGCTGGTGATTGATGCGCGCGAAAATATTTCCGACCAAGATTTGTCATTGCTTGCCTTTATTCTCAACAGAGGACGGTCGCTGGTGATCGCGGTTAATAAATGGGATGGCCTTTCAACCGAGACGCGCGACGACGTGAAACAAGCACTATATCACCGTCTTGGCTTTATCAATTTCGCCCGGCAACATTTTATTTCAGCCTTGCACGGCAGTGGCGTCAGTAACCTGTTTGAGTCGGTAAATGAAGCTTACCAATGCGCCACCAATCGATTGAGCACGGCATTACTCACGCGCATCATGTATATGGCGATGGATGAACATCAACCTCCGCTGGTGTGCGGCCGGCGCGTAAAACCCAAGTATGCCCATGCCGGCGGATATAACCCGCCGATTGTGGTGATTCACGGCACCCAGGTTAAAGAACTGCCGGATAGCTACAAACGTTATCTGATGAACTATTTTCGCCGCGCGCTGAAAATTATGGGTACCCCAATCCGTATTCAGTTCATCGAGGCCGCCAACCCTTTTGCCGGACGGCGTAACACCCTGACGCCAACGCAACTGCGTAAACGTAAACGCTTAATGAGCCATATCAAGAAAAATAAATAAGCGTGTTAATAATTATACAATTTGATGTATGCCGAGAAAGCTGGTGCTGCTGGGCGATGTAGGCTTTGTTAAATACATCAAAATTTTGGCGAGAAAAAGAATCAGAGCCTCCTTACGCCTGACATCGCGTGGCGAATCATAACAAAGGAGAAGTTTAAAATCACCAATTGGAAAATATATAACGACGCACTACGACAACGTCATCGCTGACGGTCTAGCTCAGCGATGACGTTGTCGTAGCATGGTACGAAGAGGCTGATTCAAAGCGACGCGGCAGGCAATTACGCCACACCGATACGGCGATAACTACTTCGGTGATGCTTAAAAGCATCTCTCATCTTAACTTGCTGGCGTTGCAGGCGTTTATCGACTCGTTTTTTCAGATGATGGATGAACAATTGTATTATCCTAGTTATACCACAATTAGCAAACAGTCTCAGAGTTTTAATGTCAACATCAAGGCGCTGACACGTAAAGAAATAGATCATATGGTGATTGATTCTACCGGGCTGAAGGTGTTGGGAGAAGGGGAAGGGAAGGTTGAAAAGCACGGAGCGGCAAAGCGGCGGAAGTGATGCAAGCTGCATCTGGCGGTAGACGCGGCGACGCATGAGATAGTGTGTGCTATCCTATCATTGAGCAACATCACGGATGCGCAAGCGTTCCCGCGACTAATCAGTCAGACATACAGGTGGATAAAGAAAGCATTGGTAGACGGAGCCTACGACGTGCGCTACTGCCACGATAGCGTGAAAAGAAGAAAACAAAGCCATTTATCCCGCTGCGTAACGGTGCGAAATACTGGCTGCTGTCGAGGTATCCGAAGCGAAATCAGGCGGTAGCACACCAATTGCTGACAGGAAATAACGAGGCGTGGAAAGAAAAAATGGGTTACCAACGGCGTTCACTGGTGGAAACAGCAATGTCGTGGATAAAGAAGCTATGTGTAGGTCGGTTGATGCTGCGGAACTTTGATTCTTAGGTCGGAGAAGGAATAGCATTAGTGAAGCATCAAACAATATGACGTTATTGGCTATGTAAAACAGTGTGCGAATTACCTGAAAAATACGAAAACGGCTTTTCCATATCTCAAAAATCCACTTATTCAACAAAGTCCTTTTAAAGGGGTACCCTGCGCATGTTTCCGCAGTCCTTCGCCAAGAAGGCGTTCGAGCGACTGATTTGTCGAGAAATCTAATTGTGACACAGATTTATTGATATTTGTATACAATTCAATGATCTTTTCATGCATCGTTTTTGATTTTGAAAAGAAAATGGTTTTATGAGCAAGACGTTTGATGTGGGTACGTAAATTTAAGTTATGCTGCTCTATTCGTTGAGTATATTTTAGCTTACTGCATGACAGTTTGAACTCAACAAGACCTTATAAATTAACATGCATCAGTTATGGGCTATGCCGGATAAATAAATTTTTTAGATATGCCAAAGCAGTTTCAGTATTTCTTAGCCAATGTGCATACTGTTTTGCATACCCAGCAACGTTATATGGTTTAACCCTTTAACTAATGCCATTGCTTCTCTTACCTGAGCATAGTAGTTCTGCAGCGGCAACCGACCTGCACATATCTTCTTTATCCGAGACATCGCTGTTTCCGGCAGTGAACGTCGGTGCTAATCCAATTTCTCTTTCCACGTTTCCTTATTTCCTGTTAGCAATTGGTGTTTTAACCGCCTGATTTCGCTCCAGGTACCTCGACAGGAATCAGTATTTCGCACCGCTACGCGGCGGGATAACTAGCTTAAATTCCTTATTTTCGAACTATCGTGGCAGTTGCGAACGTCGTAGGCTCTGCCTGCCAATTCTTCCTTTATCCGCCTGTGTGTCTGACTTATTAGTCCTGGCAACGCCTGCGCGTCCGTAATGTTACTCGACGATAGTCAGTGCATATTATCTCATGTGTCACCGCGTCTGCAGCCAGATGCAGCTTGCACCACTTCCGCCGATTTGCTGCTCTGTGCTTTTTGACCTTTTATCCCCCTTCGACGAACACCTTCAGTCCGGTAGAATCAATTACCAGATGAGCTATCTCTGCACGTGTCGGCGTTTTGATGCTGACGTTAATACTCCTTGACCGTTTTCTGTTGCTGCTATAATCAGGGCAACACAATGGCACATCAATCATATTGAAAAATGAGTCGATAAACTCCTGTAACGCCTGCAGGTTAAGCTGAACGGTGTTTTAAGCATCAGCGCAGTAGTTATCGCTGTGTCGGTGTAGCGTAGAGGCCTGCCGCGCCCTTTTGAACTGGCCTTTTCGTACCATTCGGTGAACGGCGTCATCGCTTAGTCAGACCGTCAGAGAGCCCCGTTGCCGTAGTGCGTCGTCATATGTTTTTAATTTGTGATTTTAAACTTCTGCTTTGTCATGGTTCGCCACGCGATGCCAGGGGTAAGGGCGCTCTGATTCTGTTGTCTGCTGGAAGTTCGATTTGTTCAAAAAAAGCCGAACGAAAGGTCAAAAAGCAGGGAGCAGCAAAGCGGCAGAACTGGTTCAAGCTGCATCTGCCGATAGACTCGGCGACACATGAGATAGTGTGCGCTGACCTATCATTGATTAACGTTACGAACACGCAGACGTTGGCGGGACTAATGAGTCAGACACAACAGGCGGATAAATAAACCGTTTTCAGACGGAGCCTAAGGCGTCCGCTACTGCTACAATAGCCTCAAAAGGAATGAAATTAAGCGAGTTATCCCGCCGCGTAGCGGTGCGGAATACTGGCTGCTGTCGAAGCACCTGAGGCGAAATCAGGCGGTAGCGCACCAATTACTGACAGGAACTAACTAGGCGTGAAAAGAGAATATGCGTTACCATCACCGTTCACTGGCGGAAAAGACGATGTCGCGGATAAAAAGGTATGTGCAGGTTGGTAACGCTGCGGAGCTACGATGCTCAGGTAGAAAAAACAATGGCATTAGTGAAAGCGTTAAACCACATGACCTTGCTTAGTATGCCAAACAGTGTGCGCATTGCCTGAGGAATACGGAAGCAGCGTTGCCACATCTAAAAAAATATTTATTCAATAAAGCCTTTAAAATATGAACAAGTGCTTGATTTTTTGTTCAATCATAAGCATAAAACAGACAGCGAAAATTGTCCTTGGGCCGTACATAAGACAATTGTTCGTTTATTTGATAGCAGATACGGACTTCAGGATTAGGTTCTATGCTATAAACAAGCTGCTTTGGCTTAATTTTTACATGCATCACAACAGTATTGAGGCTAATTTCTAATACTCGTGCAGTATCCATGCATTCAAAAAACATTCGTTGGTATATCTACGATAGTCTAATCTATGCCTGGTTGAGCGCCTTTGTAGCGAAAATGAAGCTGGAACGTTTTTAAACACAGATTGCAGATGTAGCGTTAAGCTTCCCATACCGAATAACCATTACATAGAACTCCATAGGATTCACTAAAACGAGACAGATAACATCAATCTTTGTGATATGTATTTTTAAAAATTAGAGTATAGAAAATAAATAAATCTGAGTCACGACTAGATTTTTCAGAGAAAATCAAAGTGCGTTGTTGGCAAGAATAATGTAAGAGCATTTATTTTAGCCCAACAAGTCTTTACAATTGTAATTTTCATCTGTTCTTTCTTTTACGGCATCCTAATATTTTGAATTCATTATTGCATTTTGCAGGTCAATCAGCATAATTATTATCGTCACTATCCGTCACATTGATAACTTAGATGTCGTCGCTGCACTGTGCGATCAGCTAAGTATTGCAAACATGAGTGATGCGGTATTACTCAAAAATAACTCACAAAAGTTTCACATGGCCAGACAACGTTTACTATAATTTTGAGTGGACTGAGCTTTCACGCTAGTACTCTGCACATGTTCACGAAGTTTTTGTCAACAAGTTGGTCGAGCGGCTGATTGGCTTTGTAATTTTTAAAGACGATCTAAACGACGATGTTCTGGAACGTTGACTGGATGCCATTTTTAATTCCGACGTTTGCGCACTCTATTAAGTGATCGCTAAAAAGTAGTAGCCACACTGCGTTTTAAAAGTACTTCAATGCATCTTGGCAGATGACAATAGGAATAAACGGTTGTAACTGGTGAATGGTTTGAGTCGTAATCATCTAGTAGAGCTAAATCAGATAGTCTTATAGTTTGCGAGCGAAAACCAACTTTGTTGAATAAATCGAACTTTTCGCAGGTAACAGAATCAGAGTGCACTACCCCTGACATCGCGTGGCGAACCATGGCAAAGCAGAATTTTAAAATCACCAATTGAAAAACATATAACAACGCACTACGGCAACGAGTCTCACTGACGGTCTGGCTCAGGGATGACGCCATCGCCGCATGGGTACGAAGATGCTGGTTTAAAGCGGCACGGTAGGCCACTGCGCTACACCGATACAGAGATAACTGCTGCGCTGATGCTTAAAAACTTCTTTCACCTTAACCTGCGCGCGTTGCAGGATTTTATCAACTCGTTTTTCCAGATGATGGGTGTCCTGTTGTGTTGCCCGGATTATACCAGCATCAGGAAACGGTCTCGGAGTTGTTAACGTCAACATCAAGATGCCGACACGAGGAGAAATAGCTCATCTTGTGATTGATTCTACCGGGCTGAAGATGTTCACGAAGAGGAATGGAATGTCAAAAAGCACGTAACGGCAAAGCGGCGAAAGTGGTGCAAGCTGCATCTGGCGATAGACGCGGCGACCCATGAGATAGTGTGCGCTGATTTATTATTGAGCAACATCACGGACGCCCAGGCGTTGCCGGGACTAATGAGTCAGACAGACAGATAGATAAAGGAAGCGTTGCCAGACGGAGCCGACGACGTGCGCGACTGCCACGACAGCTTGAAAAAGAATAAAATTAAGCCAGTTATCTCCCCACGTAGCGGTGCGAAATACTGGCTGTTGTCGAGATACCCGGAGCGAAATCAGCGGTAAAACATCAATTACTGACAGGAAATAACGAGGCGTGGAAAGAGAAAGTGAGTTAGCACCGGCGTTACTCTCGGAAACAGCGATGTCTCGGATAAAGAAGGTATGTGCAGGTCGGTTAACGCTGCGGAACTACGATGCTCAGGTAAGATAAGCAATGGCATTAGTGAAAGCGTTAAAAATATGACGTTACTTGGCATGCCAAAGAGTGTGCGTATTGCTTGATAAGTACGGAAATTGCTTGCTACATCTCAAAAAAAATTATTTAGTTAACAAACCATTCAGCAATTGGTGTGCTATCGCCTGATTTCGTTCCGCGTAACTCGACAGCAGCCAGTATTTCGCACCGCTACGCGGTGGGATAACTGCCTTGATCTCCTTCTTTTTAGGGTTTCGTGCCAGTAGCGCACGTCGTAGGCTCCGTTTGCTAACGCTTCATTTATCCGCCTGTGTGTCTGACTCATTAGTCGCGGCAACGCCTGTGTGTCCGTGACGTTGCTCAATGATAGGTCTGCGTACACTATCTTATGCGTCGCTGCGGCTATCGCCAGATGCAGCTTGCACCACTTCCGCCGCTTTGCCGCTCCTGGCTTTTTGACCTTCTATTTTCCTTCGGCGAACACCTTAAGCCCGGTAGAATCAATCACCAGATAAGCTATCTCTCCACATGTCGGCGTCTTGATATTGACGTTAACAATTCGGACCGTTTGCTGATGCTGGTATAATCCGGGAAGCATAACGGGACATCCATCATCTGAAAAACGAGTCGATAAACCTCTGGAACGCGCGCAAGTTAAGCTGAAAGACGCTTTTAAGCATCAGCGCAGTACTTATCGCTGTATCGGTGTAGTACAGTAACCCACCGCGCTGCTTTGAATCAGCCTCTTCGTACCATCTGGAGACAGCGTCATTGCTGAGCCAGACTGTCAGTTAGCCCCGTTGCTGTAGTGCGTCGTTATATGTTTTCCAATGGGTGATTTTAAACTTCTGCTTTGCCATGGTTCGCCACGCGATCTCAGGCATGAGGGTGCTCTAATTTTGTTGCTCGTCGAAAGTTCGATTTATTCAACAAAGCCATTGCTGAGAGGAAATAACGAGGCGTGATAAGGGAAAATTGGTTACCACCAGCGTTCACTGTCGGAAAGAGCGATGTCGCGGATAAAAAAGGTATGAGCAGGTTGCTTGACACTGCGGAACTACGATGCTAAGGTAGGAAAATCAATGGCATTAGTGAAAGCGTTATACCACATGACGTTGTTGAGTATGCCAAACAGTGTGCGCATTGCCTGAGAGATACGGAAACGGCTTTGCTTTATCTTAAAAATTATTTATTCAAAACGCCCCCTGCATTCAGAACCAGTCATTGCCATTTCGACGATAGTCTGTTGTGTGTCTGGTTGAGCGCCTCGATACCGAAAATCAAGCTGGAACGTTTTTAAACACAGCATAAAGATCTAGCGTTGAGTTCCAAATGCCGAATGCTTATTAGATTAAACTTCATCTATTTTATTACAAAGATAGCAGATAATATCAATCTTCACTATATGCATTTTTAAAAATTAGAGTATAGAAATCAGTAAATCTGAGTCACGACCTGATTTCGAATTTCTGCTTTTCATGGTTTGCCACCCGATGTCAGGGTGAGGGCGCTCTGATTCTGCTTTCCACTAAAAGTTCGACTTATTTAACAAAACTAAGGTCGATAGAGGCTCTTGTTTCCTTAAGAAAAATTCTAATATCTTGACTTGAACACTCCATATGAAAAGTCGTAACATATCGAAGTATGACCAATGCTAATGAGTTGTAGCCTTATAAACTATGCCGCTCTCGCGTATCGCATAGGTAATGCTTTCGCAGTTCAAGGAAGTTGCATTCCAGACATGAAGAAAAAAAACGATTCAAAAACTAAGAGCAGCTTTGATTTTCTCTATTTTTCTGGGATTTGCGAGCTTAGTCTTTGTGACGGACCACCGAAAGTATCCAACTTCAATTCTGTTCACAAGACCATCGCTGATGTTCTGCCCAATCGATTTTCTCGACGTTATACGGTCTCGCCTCAGATTTACTGATAATTGTATATAACCACACACCATACATTGATCTTGTTATGCATCGTTTCGAGATTAAAAAACAAATGATTTTGCGACCCAAACGCTTGATGTGCGAACGTAAATTCAAGTTCTCCCGCTCTATCCGCTGAGTATATTTTTGGTTGTTACATGACTTTTGAGCTCAAAAACAATATAAACGGGCCATAAGTCAGTCGTGTAAAGCGCTATTTCAAACTTGTTTTACATCGCCAATAATTTTAACTGTAACTCAGATTTATTGATTTTCATATGCTATTTTTTTAAATGCATATAGTAAAGATTGATGTTATCTGCCCTCGTTGTAGTTAATCTAATGGGATCCGATGTAATTGGCATTCGGCATCGGAAGCTCAACGCTACATCTGCAAGCTGTGTTTGAAAGCGTTCCAGCTTGATTTTCGCTATCGAGGCACTCAACTAGGCATATTCCAGGCTATCGTCGAGATGACAATGAATGATTCTGGATTTAGGGATATTGCACGAGTATGGGGAATTAACCTCAATACTCTTCTTGTGCATTTTAAAAAATTACATCACAGCAGGTGCCTATAACATAGAGCATAATGCTGAAGTCGTTATCTTCTGTGAAGCAGACGAACAATGGTCTTTTGTACGGAAGAATGACAATCCTCGCGGGCTGTTTTATGCTTATGGTCGCATAAGAAAATGACCACTTGCTCATATTTTTGGGCAGAGAACCGCACAGACACTACAAAAATTATTGATGCAGTTAAGCAAGTTCAAGATAGAATTTTACATTAATGATGCATGGTCTGTTTGTAAGGTCTTATCGAGCTTAATCAATTATGTAGCAAACAAAAATATACTCAGTGGATAGAGCGGAATGAATTAAGCTTACGTACAAACATCAAACGTCTTGTTCGTAAAATCATTTGCTTTCAAAATACGAAATCTGAGCCACAACTCGTTATTCTTAAACTAGGTGCGGAATAACAGATTAAATGGTGAATTGAAAAAGTGTATATAACAATATGAAGTGGAACATGAGAAACAAGCTATATCCCTTCGCAATGTGTCCAACATTACTCATCAATTTACCGCGCGCAGTTTATGCTGAACTCCAGGAATTTCCAGCTACTGGGTAACATCAGTCAAGATTAGTTTTTTCATATGACAACCGTATCAGGTCTGCGCTGCATAATATCAGAGGATAATCTTGGTAATACTAGGAGCCTACCCCAAATGGAATTATCGTATAACCCGTCACGGTGATTTATGAGGCGAAATATAGGAGGTAATAAGTGGAAGATTAGCAATAAACTAGGGGAGAGAATGTCTCAACTGCTCCCGGTACACAAAGCCAATTATCCACTGGGAACGCATTGAAAACGCGTTGATAATATTGCTGCCATGAACGCCATTTTTGTGCTCAGAACAGGCTGTCAGTGGAATGCACTAAATGCGACAAATGTTTGCTCATCAAGCTCAGCCCGTCGCCGTTTCCAAGAGTGGCGCGATGCCGAGGTTTTCGAGCGATTCTGGCAAAACGGATTGCTTGCCTTCGAGAAACTTAATGCTATTGACTGGTCATGGTTGTCGATGGATGGCTGCCTGAGAAAATCGCCACTTGCAGGTTGCAAAAAACAGGTCGCAACCCTACTGACCAGGGAAAACAGGGTCTAAAATGCAGCCTGATAACCGATGCGAATGGCCTTCCGGTCTTTCTCGTTGTCGCCGTGGCGAATACCAACGACATAAAATTGGTTGAAAATACGCTGGATGCATTACAGATGGGGAAACCGGGTCGCAGGCTGCGTCTGCGCATGGACAAAGGCTATTAGCTGAATGGCTTAAAAATTGCCTGAAAGTGCGTCATTATGAACCTAATATCCAGTCGAGGAAATAGGAGTTTGATGTAATCAAAAACAGCGAGTTTAAAGCTCATCGTTGGGTTGTAGAAAGAGGACACATCTAGATGAATCGTTTTTGCGGCATCCTGGCGCGTTGGCAGAAAAAGGTCGAAAACCACGAGGCGATGCTGCATTTTACATTTGGCATTAGTGCCTGAAATAAAAACCTATTGGGATGATCTCTAAGTACCTCCTCTGCTGGTAATTGCGCGGCGTAATGGTTTATTTCGACTTCGGTAGGAGAGAAACAACCCAGCAGCTCATAAAGCCTTCTGTTTTTGTATTAGTCTACACACTCCAGAAAAACAAACTCCACTTTCGTCCGGTTTTTCGAGTTCCTATCATGGATCACCTCCGCTTTGTAGCACGCGTTTATACTTTCAACTATTGCATTATCGCAGGGATCGACGGAAGTGTCGACTGATACGAGGATTTCAGCATTCTTCAGGCGCTTTGAATCATATCGTTACACGCAATTTTGGTTCATTCTTTGACCAACTAGTGCCAGATTTATCTATGTGTGGCATTTTCAAACTCGAAAGCCAATGGAATTGCTTAAATCCCCTAATTCACTAGACTTTGAGCATGCTGTTCAAAAAAATTGTAAAAAGATGTGTATAATGATATGGGTTTGAATGCGCTTATGAAGCATATTTTGAGCATCGGTCTGAGTGATGGCTCACGAATTTTCCGGGCGACGAAATAACGGCTGCTCATTCAGTAAATTCAACACCAAAGATGTCTTTATCGACATTAAAAGCCTTATCACATAGGGTTTTATTTCAGACAATGATGCCACATGCAAAATGCAGGATCGTTTCGTAGTTTTCGACTTTTTTTCTCCCAACGCGTTAGGATGCCTAAAAATAATTCATCCAGCTGTGTGTTCTTTTTTTTGCAACCAAACCATGAGTTTTAAACTCGCTGTGTTTAATTTCATCAAACTCCTCTTTCTTTGACTGGATATGAGGTTCATAACGACGCGGTTTCAGGCAGTTTTCAGATATTCTGCTTTATAGCCTTTTTACATGCACAAACGCAGCCTGCGACCAGGTCTACCCGCCTGCACTGCATTTAGTGTGTCTTCAACTAGTTTTATGTCGTTGGAATTCGCCCCGGCGACAACGAGAGAGCGGAAGGCCGTTCGCATCGCTCATCAGCCTGCGACTCACACCCTGTTTCCCCCCGGTTATTAGGGTTGCGACTTGTTTTTTTTTGAGCCTGCAAGTGGCGATTTTGCAAGGTAGTCATTCATCGACAACTATAACCAGTCAATGGCATCAAGTTTCTTTCAGGCAATCAATCTGTTTTGCCAGAATCGATCGAAAACCCCGGCATCGCGGCACTTTTGGAAACGACGATGGGCTGAGCTTGATGAGCAAATACCTGTCGAATTTAGTGCATTCCACTCACAGCCTGTTCTGAGGACGAAGGAAAATAGCGTTCATGGTGGCACGATTATTAACGCGTTTGCGATGCGTTCTCAGTGGATGATCGGTTTTGTGTGCCGGGAGCACTGAAAACAGTATCTCCCATAGTTCATTGCTAATCTTCCACTTGTTACATGCCATATTTCATCATCATAAATTACCGCGACGCATTATAGAACAATCTCTTTTGGGGTAGGCTATAAGGACCCGACAGCCGACAATAAAGCGCCGAACACATCGACGATAAAGACCACATAAACGAAGCCTGCGAGGTACTAACGTAGATAAAATTCACAATCAAAAGCTGACTCGGCTGTTCTGACATCAACCGTCGGTTGAGCAGGTCATCCCACGTAGCAGTATCTTTATCGCTGCGCGTGGTTTTCACGAGGTTACCACGGCGGATGAGGACCAGGCCATCAACCCTATCAGGCGCCCTATCGTGAATCGTACAACTTTGATGCCTACGCGCCGGAGCTGGAACTAGACTTTTTTCGCTATAAAGCCGTTTATTTCGTCGACGACGGGCTTTGTTGAATAAATCTAATTTTCGGTTGGAAACAGGTTCCGAGCGCTCTCACCGCTGATATCGCGTGGCGAACCATGGAAAAGCAGAAGTTCAAAATCATCAATTAGAAAACATATAACGGCGCACTACTGTAACGCGGCTTGCTGACGGCCTGGCTCAGCGATGACGCCGTCGTTGCATGGTACGAAAAGGCTGGTGCAAAGCGGGCGGTAGGCCTCTGCGCTACACCGATAAATCGATAACTACTGCGCTGATGCTTAGAAACGTCTTTCACCTTAACCTGTGCGCGTTGCGGGTTTTTATCGACTCGTTTTTCAGGTGATGGCTGTGCCGCTGTGTTGCCCCCCAGCATATAGTAGTATTAGCAAACGGTTCCAGAGTGTTAATGTCAACATCAAGACGCCGACACGTGGGAAATAGCTCATTTGGTGATTAATTTTACTGGGGTGAAAATGTTCAGCGAAGGGGAATGGAAGGTCAAAAAGCACGGAGCGGCAAAGCGGCGGAAGCGGTGCAAGCTGCATATAGGGATAGGCGCAGCGACGCATGAGATAGTGTTCGCCGATTTATCATTGAGCAACATCATGGACGCGCAGGCGTTGCCGAGACTAATGAGCCAGACAGGCAGTCAGGTAAGGGAAGCGTTGGCAGACGAAGCCTACGACGTGCTCGACTGCCACGATAGCTTGGAAAAGAAGGAGATTAAGCCAGTAATCCCGATGCGTAGCGGTGCGAAATGCTGGCTTCTGTCGAGGTACCCGGAGCGAAATCAGAGGGTAGAACACCTATTCCTGACAGGAAACAACGAGGCGTGGAAAAAAAAGTGTGTCAGCACCGGCGTTCACTCGCGAAAACAGCGATGTCGCTGATAACGATGATATGTGCATGTCAGCTAACTCTGTGGAACCGCGATGCTTGGGTAAGAAAAGCAATGGCATCAGTGAAAGCGTTAAACAATATGACTTTGCTGGATATGAAAAAGAGTGTGCGCATTGCCTGAGAGATACGGAAACTGCTTTGCCATATCTTAAAATATTTATTCAACAAAGCCGGTATCGTGGCAGTCGCGCACATCATAGACTTCGTCTGCCAACGCTTCCTTTATCTGCCTGTTTGTTTAACTTATTAGTCCCGGCAACGCCTGCGCGTCCGTGACGTTGTTTAATTATAGGTCGTCGCACTCTATCTCATGCGTCGCCGCGTTTATTGTCAGATGCAGCTTTTACCACTTCCGCCGCTTTGCCGTTTCGTGCCTTTTTAACCTTCCATTCCCTTCGCCGAATATCTTCAGCCCGTAGAATCAATCACCAGGTGAGCTATCTCCCCACGTCTCGGCGTCATGATGTTAACGTTAACACTCCGGGACCGTTTGCTGATTCTGGTATAATCAGGGCAACACAACGACACATCCATCATCTGTAAAAACGAGTCGATAAACCCCTTTAACGCTCGTAGGTTAAGGTGAAAGACGCTTTTAATTATCAGCGCAGTAGTCATCGCTGTATTAGCGTAGCGCAGTAGCCTGCCGCGCCGCTTTGAACAAGTTTCTTCGTACCATGCGGTGACGGCGTCATTGCTGAGCCAGATCGTCAGCTAGCTTCGTTGCTGTAGTGCGTCGTTATATGTTTTCCAATTACTGATTTTAAACTTCTGCTTTGCCATGGTTCGCCACGCGATGTCAGAGGTAAAGGCGTTCTGATTCTCTTTCCTGCCAAAAGTTTGATTTATTCAACAAAGCCTGCCGTATCAAACAATTCAGACGCTTTGCCATAAGCTACGATAAGCTATCGGAACGTTTCGCATCATTCGTTTCTCTCACAGCTACATTCATCTTGTTGCGTTAATTGTCAACAGGCCATAAAAGGGGCAAGCATGCTAAGACCACCAACAAGAGCGTGCATCTTGGTTATCAATACTCCGCAAAAACGACCAATTGACTTGTTACCGTGTTTTTTGGGGAGATTTAGCTACCTGCTGATAAACCCGCATCATAGTGCTACCTATGAAAACGTTCTCGACATCGGCATCTTCTGTAAGTTCGGCAAAGATGGAACGCCATATTTTGCCTGATACAATCTAGCAAAACGTTTTTACACACTCTTCTAAAGTCTGAAATCAAGTCGTGACTAAATTTTATTAATTTCCTATACTCTAATTTTTAAAAATGCATAGGGAAAAATTTAATATTATCTGCCATTGTGGTAGTAACGTTGATTACGTTAGATATAATGGCTCACTCAGTATCGGGAGCTTATCAGTACAGTTGCATGGTGTGTTTTAAAACGTTCCAACTTAATTTTTACTATTGAGGTGGCAAACTAGACATTCACCAGACTATCGGCGACATGACAATAAATGGTTCTGCATGCAAGGACCTGCGCGAGTCTTGAGAATTAGACTCAAAACTGTTTTTGTGCATTTAAAAAACACGCCAATGCAGGTTGCTGATAGCATAGAACCTAATGGGTTTTGTTGAATAAGTAATTTTCGAATATGGTCTTTGTCGAATAAACATTTTTGAGATATGGCAAAGCAGTTTCGTATTTTTCAGGCAATGTGCACACAGAACAGCATACCCAGCAACGGCATATGGTTTAACACTTTCACTAATGCTATTTATATCCCTATTTTAGCATAGTAGTTCCTCAGCGTCAACCTACCTGAACATGCTTTCTTTATCTGAGACATGGCTGTTTCCGCTAGTTAACGCCGATGGTAACTCATATTCTCTTTCAACGCTTCGTTATTTCCTGTCAGCAATTGGTGTTCTACCGTCTGATTTCGCTCCTGGCACCTCGATAGCAGCCAGTATTTCGCGCTGCTACGCGGCGGGATAACTGCCTTGATTTTTTTTCAAGCAATCGTGGCAGTCGCGCACGTCGTAATCTCCGTCTGCCAACGCTTTCTTTATCTACATAGGTGTCTGACTCAGTAGTCCAGGCAAAGCCTTCGCGTTCGTGACGTTGTTCAATTATAGGTCAGCGACCACTATCTTATGCGTCGCCGCGCCTACCGCAAGATGTAGATTGCACAACTTTCGCCGTTTTGCCGCTCCGTGCTTTTTCATCTTCCATTCCCCTTCATCAAACACTTTTAACCAGGTAGAATCAATCACCAGATAAATCATCTCTCCACGTGTCGGCCTGTTAATGTTAACGTTAACATTCCGGAACCGTTTGCTGATGCTGGTATAACCCGGGCAACACAACGACACATCCATCATTTGGAAAAACGAGCCTATAAAGCTTTGCAACACCAACAGGTTAAGGTAAAACACGCTTTTAAGCATTAGTATGGCTTTATTAAATAAATAATTTTCAGATATGGCAAGGCTTTGTTGAACAAATCGAACTTTCGGCGGGCAACAGAATCAGAGCGCCCTAACTACTGACATCGCGTGGCGAACTATGGCAAAGCAGAAGTTTAAAATCGGCAATTGGAAAACACATAACGACGTACTACGGCAACGGGCTCGCTGACGGCCTGGCTAAGCGATGACGCCGTCGCCGAATGGTACGAAGAAGCCAGTTCAAAGCGGCGTGGCAGGCCACTGCGCTACACGGATACAGCGATAACTACTGCGCTGATCCTTAAAAGCGTTTTTCATCTTAACCTTCGGGTTTTGCAGGGGTTTATCAACTCGTTTTCCAGATGATGGATGTGCCGTTAGTTGCCCGGATAATATAAGCATCAGCAAACGGTCCAGAGGTGTTGACGTTAACATCATGACGCCGAGACGTGGGAAAAAATAGCTCATCTGGTGATTAATTCTACCTGCCTGAAGGTGTTCGGCGAAGGGAAATGGAAGGTCAAAAAGCACGGAACGTCAAAGCGGCGGAAGTGGTGCAAGGTGCATCTGGGGATAGACGCGGCGACGCATGAGATAGTGTGCGCTGATTTATCATTGAACAACGTCATGGACGCGCAGATGTTGCCTGGACTAATGAGTCAGACAGACAGGCAGATAAAATAAGCGGTGGCAGACGAAGTCTACGACGTGCGCGACTGGCAGGATACTTCAAAAACAAAGAAATTAAGCTAGCTATCTCTCCGCGTAGCGGTTCGGAACACTGGCTGCTTTCAAGGTGCTCGGAGCGAAACCAGGCGGTAGAACAGCAATTGCTAACAGGAAATAATAAGGCGTGGAAAGATAAAGTGGCTTATCACCGGCCTTCACTGGCAGAAGCAGCGATGTCGCTGATAAAAAAGGTATGTGCAGGTCGGTTGACACTGCGGAACTACAATGCTCAGGTAGGAGAAGCAATAGCATTAGTGAAATCGTTAATCAATATGACGTTGCTGGGTATACCAAAGAGTGTGCGCATTGCCTGAGAGATATGGAAACTGCTTTGCCATATCTCAAAAAATATCCATTCAACAAAGCCCGTAGTGCGTCGTTATATGTTTTCTCATTGATGATTTTGAACTTATGTTTAGTCATGGTTTGCCACGCGATGTCAGCGGTGATAGCCCTCGGATCCTACCAACCGAAAGTTAGATTTATTCAACAAAGCCTCGTCGACGCGCACAATCTCCCGGTTAAACTATTGATCACGCTACTAGCGAATGCTAGCTAATTTTGGATTCTGCTGTTGCTTTTGTTGCAAGTTATTCATTGTAGAGGAAATATGTCACTTCATAATATACTTGCTCAACCAGACACTGCTCCATCAGCAGCACGGTTAACGACGCTATCTCTTGCAGTGGAGGTCGAACTCTGCCTGATAAAATACGCTGGCACCCGCTGCAAGATATCGTTGCTGCGGCGAAGCTCACGATTCTCGCGCTTCAGTTCCTTAAGCCGCTGACGGTCAGCGGTGTTTACGTTGTTTTTCACCGGCAGGTGCTGTTCATGTTGCTTAATCCACAGATTCAGCGTCTCGGGTATGCAGCCAAATTTAAGTATAATGGACTGGGTCGATGTCCACTGCGAAACATGAAAATGCTAAGTTTTAAGCCCCAGATTAATTGTACGTTTACGACTTACAGAAATTAACGCTTGCTCGTTGTCATAGACACCGCCACATTTAAAGTATAGCTTCTAATTTATGCGGAGTGATTCACTATTACTTCGAGGCGGGCTTAAAACCCTAGCCAATGGTGCTGCATGAACATCGCTAATTGCATTGTGCTGAGACCGTGACTCAATTTTAAGATACAAAGAAATCGTTTTTGTAAAAATCGCCGCTGGACTCTATTAGAAATGAGAAAAAAAGATTATACTATGCTCGTAATTCCCTCAAATTTAATCGTCGTAGTAGGTTAGCTGAGAGTCAAAATACACAGATGTTAAAGCGTGACATGAACATTGCAGATTATGATGCTGAACTGTGGCAGGCAATGGAGCAGGAAGTGGTGCGCCAGGAAGAACATATTGAACTGATTGCATCTGAGAACTACACCAGCCCGCGCGTTATGGAGGCACAGGGCTCACAGTTGACCAATAAGTACGCTGAAGGCTATCCCGGCAAGCGTTATTACGGTGGGTGTGAATATGTCGACGTTCTGGAGCAGCTAGCCATCGACCGCGCAAAAGCGCTATTCGGTGCTGATCATGCCAATGTACAGCCGCATTCGGGATCACAAGCCAACTTCGCCGTTTACACAACCTTACTTAACACGGGGGATACCGTGCTAGGGATGAATATGGCGCATGGCGGTCATTTGACCCACGGCTCTCCAGTCAACTTCTCAGGTAAATTATATAACATTGTAACTTACGGTATCGATGAGAGTGGTTATATTAATTATGAACAACTGGCCGAACTAGCAAAAATCCATCATCCAAAAATGATTATCGGTGGTTTTTCCGCCTATTCCCGCGTGGTAGACTGGGCAAAAATGCGGCAAATCGCCGACAGTATAGGTGCTTATCTGTTTGTAGACATGGCCCATGTAGCAGGGCTTATCGCCGCTGGCGTGTATCCAAACCCGGTGCCCCACGCACACGTGGTAACGACTACCACTCACAAGACTCTGGCCGGTCCTCGCGGCGGTCTGATCCTGGCCAAAGGCGGGTCCGAAGAGCTGTACAAAAAGCTGAACTCTGCTGTATTCCCCGGCGCGCAGGGCGGCCCATTAATGCATGTGATCGCCGGCAAGGCGGTTGCACTGAAAGAGGCAATGGAGCCTGCGTTCAAAATCTATCAGCAGCTTGTAGCCAAAAACGCAAAGGCCATGGTACAGGTCTGCTTGTCGCGTGGATTCAAAGTGGTCTCAGGCGCCACAGATAATCATCTATTCTTACTGGATTTAGTGGGTAAAAACCTGACTGGGAAAGAGGCGGGTGTAGCCCTTGGCCGCGCCAATATTACCGTCAATAAGAACAGCGTGCCTAACGATCCAAAAAGCCCTTCCGTTACCTCTGGGCTGCGTATTGGTACGCCGGCGGTCACCCGCCGCGGTTTTACCGAGGCCGATGTACGTGAATTAACCGGCTGGATGTGCGACGTGCTGGAAAATATCAACGATAACGGGGTAATTGAACGCACTAAAAATAAAGTACTGGATATCTGTGCTCGTCATCCCGTTTACGCCTGACTACACAAAACGGTTTTAACGAAGCAAGAGACGGGAAACTTCACAGTCCTTCCTGGCGCAATCGCCGTCAAAAACAGCTAACAGGCCTACCCGGGCCGTTTTCTGCCAGGCAGCGCCGAGAAACGCCGTGATTACTCGTGGTGCCGGTTGCCAGCCAGGCGCTTAGCGGTCCACAAGTTGCCAGTCGGCCCAAGCCGTTTTTCAGTCAGGACGCGAAGCTGCCATAGTGTCAGATGGGCAGTTTCGCGGCCATGGTTTAAGATTCGAGCAGATCTCGAATCTGCTGTCCTTGTGCCTGGAGCAGCGTGTGTGCAGAGCTCCAGCAGCGGCGGCGAGTATAAGGGCAATTGCATTTGGAAAGGGGTAAAGACCAGAACGGTATTTTTCAAACGCGCAGCGCACCTGAAACTGGGCGATAGATCTGGATTTAACATTAAGCGGAAACAGCGTAAGTTCCCGGTTTTTCCGTGCGTACCTCAGATTTGCTGATGGTGGTAGATTGTTACATACTATCCAATGATCTTGTCATGCATCGCTTCTGATTTTTAAAGCATATGGTTTTACGAGTAAGACGTTTAATTTAACTACGCAAATTTAAGTTATGCCGCTCTATCTGCTAAGTATATTTTGCTCACTACATGACTGATTGAGTTCAATAAGACCTTATAAATGGGCCATGCATTAGTCATGTAGAGCGCCACCTCAAACTTGCTTAACAGTGTTAATAATTTCTGTAGCTTCTGTGCATGTCTCTGCGCATAAACATGAGAAAGTGCTCATTTTCATGCAATTATAAGCATAAAATACTCAGCGAGAATTTTCTTTGTTCAGCACATAATACCATTGTTCGTCTGCTACACAGCAGATAATGAATTCAGTATTAAGCCCTGTGCTATGAGGAAGTTGCTGTGGCGTAATTTCCCAAATGCACGAGAATAACATTTAGGCTAATGCCCAATACTTTTGCAGTATTACTGCATCCAGAACCATTCATTTCCATAGCGGCGATAGTCTTGTGGATACATGTTTGAGGGCCTCGATAGCGAAATCGGTCCTGACTCAGATTTGTTAATTTCTATACTCTAATTTTTAAAAACGCATATGGCAAAGATTGATATTACCTGCCCTCTTTTTAGTTAAGCCGATGGAGTTCGATGTAATGGTTATTCGAAATCAAAAGTGCTTTATCAAATAAATATTTTTCAGCCATGGCAAAGCAGGTTCTCTATCTCTCAGGCAATGCGTAGACTCTTTGGCATACCCAGCAACGTCATATTGGTTAACGCTTTCACTAATGCCTTTGCTTCCCCTACCTGAGAATCGTAGTTCTGCAGCGTCAACCGACCTGCACACACCTTATTTATCTGCGAGGCTTTGTTAAATAAAAATTTTTTGAGATATGGCAAAGCGCTTTCCGTACCTCTCAAACAATGCGCATACTCTTTGGCATATCCCACAACGTCATATTGTTTAATGCTTTCACTAATGCCATTGTTTCTCCTACCTGAGCATCGTAGTTCCACAGCGTCAACCGACCTGCACATACCTTTTTATTCGCAACATGGCTGTTTCCGCGAGTGAACGCCGGTGTTAACCTATTTCCTCTTTCCACGCCTCGTTATTTCCTGTAAGCAATCGGTGTTCTATCGCCTGATTTCGCTTCGGTACCTCGACAGCAGCCAGTATTTCGCACCGCTACGCAGCGGGATAACTGGCTTAATTTTCTTCTTTTCAAGCTATCGTGGGAGTCGCGCACGTCGTAAGCTCCGTCTATCAACGCTTTCTTTATCTGTCTGTCTTACCCAATAGTACCGGCAACGCCTGCGCGTCCGTGACGTTTCTTAATGATAGGCCTGCGAACACTATCTTATGGGTCGCTGCATCTATCGCCAGATGCAGCTTGCACCACTTTCGCCGTTTTGACGCTCCGTCCTTTTTGACTTTGCATTCCTCTTCGCCGAGCACCTTCAGCCCGCTAGAATTAATCACTAGATGAGCCATTTTCTTTCCACGTGTCGGCGTTTTGATATTAACCTTAACACTCCGGGACCGTTTACTGATGCTGGCATGATCAGGCCAACACAACGGCACATTCATCACATGGAAAAACGAGTCGATAAAACCCTGCAACGCCAGCAGGTTAAGGTGAAAGATACTTTCAAGCATCAGCGCAGTAGTTATCGCTGCATTGGAGTAGCGCAGTGGCCTTCCTCACCGCTTTGAACCAGCCTTTTCGCACCATGCGGCGACGGCGTCATCGCTGAGCCAGACCGTTAGCGAGCTCCGTTGTCGTAGTGCGTCGTCATATGTTTTACAAGGGGTAAATTTATACTTCTTCTTTGCCATGGTTCGCCACCCGATATTTTGTTGCCCGCCAAAATTAGATTCATTCAACAAAGCATGACGCATTATATGACAATCCCTTTTTGAGTAGGCTATTATTTAACAAACTCGTCAGCACACACTATTTTATGCGTCGCCGCGTCTATCGCTAGATGCAGGTTGCACCACTTTTCTGCTTTGTCGTTCCGTGTTTTTTGATTTTCTATTCCCTTTAGCTGAACACATTCAGCCCAGTAAAATCAATTTCCAGATAAGCTATCTTTCCTCGTCTCGGCGTTATGATATTAGCGCTAACACTCCAGGACCATTTGCTGATGCTGGTATAATCCGGGCAACACAGCGGCACATCTATCATCTGGAAAAACGAGTCGATAAACCTTGCAACGCTCGCAGGTTAAGGTTAAAAACGCTTTCAACCATCAGCGCAGTAGTTATCACTGCATCAGTGTGGCGCAGTGGCTTGCCGCGCCGCCTTGAGCTAACCTCTTCGTATAATGCGGCGACGGCGTCATTGCTGAGCCAGACCGTCAGTGAGCCACGTTGCCGTAGTGCGTCGTTATATGTTTTCCAATTGGTGATTTTAAATTTCTGCTTTGCCATGGTTCGCCACGCGTTGTCAAGGGTGAGGGCACTCTGATTCTGTTGCCCGCCGAAAGTTCGATTTATTCAACAAAGCCAATTAGAGTATAATTAACAAGCCTGAGTCAAGACAGATTTTCCGCTCTAGTTTGCGATCCTGCTTCCCATCCGATTGGTTTAAAATCACCATTTCTTTTCCTGCAGATCCATTTCTTCTATTAGTCAGGTGCCGAAGATGACAGTAATCAGACTCATCGTCTCTCCATTGAGACGAACACGATATAGCTAAGCGACTTACTTTTAATTAAACTATATGAACTAAAAAAAGTCTCTGTATCGCATCCACTTCTCTTTTTTTTGCTTTTGCTTGTGCCAACTCATACTTAATTTGGTTAAGATATGGCAATACACAGGCAACACTGAACCATATACCGGATTTGTTGAATGAGTAATTTTTGAGATATGACAAAGTCGCTTGAGATTTCTCATGCAATGTGTACTTGTTTGGTATACCCAGCAACGTCATGTGTTTAACGCTTTCACTAATGCCATTGCTTCTCCAACCTGAGTATCGTAGTTCCGCAGCGTCAATCAACCTAAACATACTTTATTTATCCGAGACATCGCTGTTTCTGCCAGTGAACTCCGGTGGTAATCCATTTTCTCTTTCCACGTCTCGTTATTTTTTGTCAGCAATTGGTGCGCTACCGCCTGATTTCGCTTCAGACACCTCTGCAACAGCCCGCATCCCGCACCACTATGCGGGAGAATGCCTGGCTTGATTTCCTTTTTTTTATAGCCTTGTTGAATAAGTCGAACCTTTTAGAGCCAAAAGAATTAGAGCGTCTTCACCCTGATATCACGTGGCAAACCATAGCAAAACAAAAGTTTAAAATAATTAGCTGAAAAACACATGAAGACGCACCACGACAACGGGAGTCGATGACGGTCTAGCTCAGCGATAACGTTGCCGTATGGTGCGAAGAGGCTGGTTCAAAGTGGCGCAACAAGCCATTTCGCTACACCGATACGGTGATAACTACTGCGCTGATGCGGATTTATTAAATAAATCGAACTTTTGGCTGGCAACAGAATCAGAGCGCCCTTACCGCTGACATCGCGTGGCGAACCATGGCAAAGCAAAAGTTTAAAATCACCAATTGGAAAACATATAACGACGCACTACGGCAATGGGCCTCGCTGACGGTCTGGCTAAATGATGACGCCGTCGCCGCATGATACGAAGAGGCCAGCTCAAAGCGGCACGGCAGGCCGCTGCGCCATACTGATACAGCGATAACTATTGCGCTGATACTTAAAAGCGTCTTTCATCTTAACTTGCGGGCGTTTAAGTGATTTATCGACTCGTTTTTCCAGATGATGAATGTGCCGTTGTGTTGCCTGGATTATACCAGCATCAACAAACGGTCCCGAAGTGTTAACGTTAACATCATGATGCTGATACGTGGAGAGATCGCTCATCTGGTGATTACTTCTACCGGGCTGAAGGTGTTCGGCGAAGGGGAATGGAATGTCAAAAAGCACGGAGCGGCAAAGCAGAGCAAGTGGTGTAAGCTGCATCTGGCGATAGACTCGGCGAAGTATGAGATAGTGTGAGCCGATTTATCATTGAACAACGGCACGGACGCGCAGGTGTTTCCGGGACTAATAAGTCAAACAGACAGGTAGATAAAGGAAGCGTTGGGAGAAGGAGCCCAAGAGGTGCGCGACTGGTACGACACTTTGAAAAGGAGGAACTTAAGCCAGTTATCTCGCGGCGTAGCGGTGCGAAATACTGGCCGCCGTCGAGCTACGCTGAGCGAAACCAGAGGGCAGAATACCAATTGCTGAAAGGAAATAGCGAGGCGTGGAAAGATAAACTGGGTTAGCACTGACGTTCACTGGCGGGAACAGCGATTTCGCGGATAAAGAAGGCATGTGCAGGTCGGTTAACACTGCGGAACTACGATGCTCAGGTAGGAGAAACAATGGCATTAGTGAAAGCGTTAAACAATATGACTTTGCTGTGTATGACAAAGAGTGTGCGCATTGCCTGAAAGATACATAAACTGCTTTGCCATATCTCAAAAAAAATTATTTATTTAACAAATCCCCACGCGACATTAGCGCTAAGAGCATTCTGTTCCTTTTTAGCACCGGAAATTTGATTTATTCAACAAAGCCCGCTGATGCTTAAAAGCGTCTTTTACCTTAAGCTGCGGGCGTCACAGGGGGTTATTGATTCGCTTTTCCAGATGATGGATATGCCGTTGGGTTGCCCAGATTATACCAGCATCAATAAACGGTCCCGGAGTGTTAACATTAACATCAAGACGTCAACACATAGAGAGATAGCTCATCTGATCATTAATTCTATAGAGCTGAAGGTGTTCGGCGAAGGGGAATGGAAGCTCAAAAAAAAAATACGGAGCGGCAAAACGGCGGAAGTAGTGCAAGTAGCATCTGGCGTTAGATTCGGCGACGCATGAGATAGCGTGCGCTGACTTACGATTGACCAACGTCACGGACGCACAGGCGTTGCCGGGATTAATTAGTCAGGCAGACAGGCGGATAAAGGAAGCGTTGGCAGACGGAGCCTACGACGTGCGCTACTACCATGACAGTCAGAAAAGAAGAAAATCAAGAGTTTATTCCAATAGGGTTTTATTCCAGACAATGATGCTACATGTAAAATGCAGCATCGCCTCGTAGTTTTCGATCTTTTTTCTCCCAACGCGCTAGGATGCCCCGAAAACTAGTCATCTAGCTGTGTGTTCTTTCTACAACCAAATGATGAGCTTTAAACTCGTTGCTTTTAATCGCATCAGACTTATCTTTCCTTGACTAAATATGAGGTTCATAACGACGCGCCTTTAGGCAGTTTTTCAGCTATTCGGCTTTATAGCCTTTGTCTATGCAAAGACGCAGTCTGCGACCCGATCTACCTGCCTGTAGTGCATCCATGGTATCTTCAACCAGTTTTATGTCGTGAGTGGTTGCCCAGCGACAAAGAGAGAGAGCGGAAGGTCGTTCGCATCGGTCATCAAGGTGCGCTTTATATTCTCCTTTCCCCGGTCAGTAGGGTTGCGACCTGTTTTTTTTGAGGCTGCAAGTGGCGATTGTGTCAGGCAGTCATCCATCCACAACCATGACTAGTCAATGGCATCAAGTTTCTCTCAGGCAAACAATCCGTTTTGCCAGAACCGCTCGAAAACCCCGGTATCGCGCCACTATTGGAAACGACGATGGGCTGAGCTTGATGAGCAAAATGCTTGTCGCATTTAGCGCATTCCACTGATAGCTTGTTCTAAGTACGAAAAAATGGCGTTAATGCCGGCACGATTATCAATGCGTTTGCGATGCATTCCCAGTGGGTTGTTAGTTTTCTGTACCGGGAGCAGTGGAGACATTATCTCCCATGATTCATTGTTAATCCTCCACTTGTTACATGCCATATTTTGCTCTTATAAATTACTTTCACGAAGTATACGACAATCCATTTTGGGGTAAGCTATAAGCCAGTTATTCCCCCGCGTAACGGTGCAAAACACTGGTTGCTGTCGAGGTACCCGAAGCAAAATCAGGCGGTAGGGCACTAATTGCTGACAGGGAATAACGAGATGTGGAAAGAGAAAATGGGTTACCACCGGCGTTCACTGGCGGAAGCAACGATGTCGCAGATAAAGAAGGTATGTGCAGGTCGGTTAATGCTGCGGAACTAGCATGTTTAGGTAGGAGAAGCAATGACACTAGTAAAATCGGTAACCTATATGACGTTGTTAGCTATGGCAAACAGTGTGCGTATTGCCTGAGAGATAGGCCTTGTTGAATAAATCGAATTTTCGGCGGGCAACACAATCAGACCGCTCTCACCCTGACATCGCGTGGCGAACCATGGCAAAGCAGAAGTTTAAAATTACCAATTGGAAAACATATAACGACGTACTACGACAACGGGGCTCGCTGACGGTCTGGCTCAGCGATTACGCCGTCGCTGCACGGCACGAAGAGGCTGGCTCAAAGCGGTGCGGCAGGCAAATGCGCTACACCGATAGAGTGACAACTACTGCGCTGATTCTTAAAAGCGTCTTTTACCTTAACTTTTCTGGCGTTGCAGTGGTTTATCTAATCATTTTTCCAGATGATGGATGTGCCGTTATGTTGTTCGGATTATACCAGCATTAGAAAACGGTCCCGGAGTGTTAATGACAACATCATGAGGCCGATACGTGGAGAGATAGCTCATCTGGTAATTGGTCCTACAGAACTGAAGGTGTTCGTCGATGGGAAATGGAAAGTTAAAATGTACGGAGCGACAAAGCGGCGGAAGTGGTGTACGCTGCATCTGTCGATAGACGCGGCGACGCATGAGATAGTGTGCGCCGACATATCGTTAAGCAACGTCACGGACGCGCAGGCGTTGCCGGGACTAATAAGTTAGACAGACAGGCAGATAAAGAAAGCGTTGGCAGACGGAGCCTACGACGTGCGCGACTGCCACGATAGATTGCAAAGAAGGAAATTAAGCCAGTTATTTCACCACGGAGCGGTGCGAAACACTGGCTGCAGTCGAGGTACTCTGAGCAAAATCAGGCGGGAGAACACCAATTACTGACAGGAATTAACGAGTCGTGGGAAAAGAAAGTGGGATTACCACCGCCGTTCACTCGCGGGAAAAGAGGTGTTGCGGATAAAGAAAGTATGTACAGGTCGGTTAACACTGCAGAAATACGATACTCAGGTAAGAGAATCAATTTCATTAGTGGAATAGTTAAACAATATAGCGTTGCTAGGCATGCAAAAAAGTGTGCGCATTGCCTGAGAGATACGGAAACTGCCTTGCCTCATCTCAAAAAAATATTTATTCAACAAAGCCTGCCTCACCGCCATGGATGAGCCTTTTTGCACAATGCGACGGTGTCGTCATCGCTGAGCCAGACCGTCAGCGAGTATCGTTGTCGTAGTACGTCGTTATATGTTTTCCTATTGGTGATTTTAAACTTTTGCTTTGCCATGGTTCGCAACGCGATATCAGAGCTAAGAGCGTTCTGATTCTGTTTACCGACGAAAATTTGATTTATTCAACAAAGCCTGAGAGATACGAAAACGGCTTTGTCAGATCTCAAAAAATATTTATTCAACAAAGCCGCTTATCAGGCTATTGTGGCAGTGGCGAACATAGTAGCCTCTGTCTGCCAACGCTTCCTTTATCTGCCTGTGTTTGTGATTCATTAGTCCCACTAACTCCTGCGCATTCGTGACGTCACTCAATGACATGTCAGTGCACACTATCTTATACGTCCCCGCGTCTACGGCCAGATGCAGCTTGCACTATATCCGCCGATTTTCTGTTCCGTGCTTTTTGATCTTGCATTCTCTTCGCCGAGAACCGATTTTGTTGAACAAATCAAACTTTCGGCGAGAAACAGAATCAGTGTGCTTTCATCCCTCAGATCGTGTGGCGAATCATGGCAACGCAGAAGTTTAAAATCACTAATTGAAAAACATATAACGACGCACTATGGCAACGGGGCTCGCTGACAGTTTGGCTTAACAATGACAGCGCCGCATGGCACGAAGTGGCTCCTCCAGATCTGCGCGACAGACCATTTCGCCACACCGATACGGCGATAGCTACTGCGCTGATGCGTGAAAGCGTCTTTCACCTTGACCTGCTGGCGTTGCAGGGGTTATCGGTTTGTTTTTTCAAAATGATTAATATTCCGTTGCGTTGCTCGGATTATACCAGCATCAGAAAAGGGTCCCGGAGTGTTAATGTCAATATCAACACGCCGACACGAGGAAAGGTAGCTTATCTTGTCATTGATTCTACCGGGCTGAATTTTCTAGGGCTTTGTTAAATAAATAATTTTTGAGATATGGCAAATCCGCTTCCGCATCTCTCAGGCAATGCGCACACTGTTTGGCATACTCAGTAACGTCATTTGGTTTAACGATTAACTAATGCTATGACTTTATTCAATAAATCTAACATTTAACGGGCAACATAATCAGTGCGTTCTAACCCCTGACATCGCGCGGCGAACCATGGCAAAAAGCTTTGTTGAATAAATTAAATTTTCGGCGGTAAACAGGAACAGAGCTCTCTCGCCGCTGATATTGCGTGGCGAACCGCGGCCAACCAGAAGTTCAAAATGACCAACAGGAAAACATATAACGGTACGCTACGGCAACGAGGCTCGCTGACGGTCTGCCTCAGCGATGACGCCACCGCCGCATGGTACAAGAAGGCTCATCCATAGCGGTGAGACAGGGCTTTGCTAAGTAAATTTTTTTGAGGTATGGCAATGCAGTTTCCGTATTTCTCAGGCAATGCGCACACTCTTTGACATACACAGTAACGTCATATTGTTTAACGCTATCACCAATTCTATTGCTTCTCCTACCTGAGCATCGTATTTCCGCAGTGTCAACCGACCTGCACATACATTCTTTATCTGGAACATCCCTCTTTTCGCCAGTGAACGCCGGTGGTAACCGACTTTCTCTTTCTACGCCTCGTTATTTCCTGTTAGCAATGGATTTGTTGAATATATCAAATTTTCGGCGATAAACAGGACCAGAGTGCTCTGACCGCTGATATTGTGTGGCGAACCCTGGCAAAGAAGAAGTTTAAAATCACCAATAGGAAAACATATAACGACGCTCTACGGCAATGAGACTCGCTGGCGGCCTGGATCAGCAATGACGCCACCGTTGCATTGTACAATGAGGCTTATCCATAGCGGTGAGGCAGGACTTTGTTGAATAAATGTTTTTTTGAGATATGGCACACCAGTTCTGGTATTTCTCAGACAATAGGCTTTGTTAAATAAATCTAACTTTCGGCGGGCAACAGAATCAGAGCGCTCGCACCCATGACATTGTGTGGCGAACCATGGCAAAACAGAAGTTTAAAATCACCAATTGGAAACCATATAACGACGCAGTACGGCAACGGGGCTCACTGACAATTTGGCTCAGCGATGACGCCGTCGCCGCATGGTACGAAGAAAGTAGCTCAAAGCGGCGCGGCATGCCACTGCGCTACACTGATACAGCGATAACTACTACGCTGATGCTTAAAAGCGTCTTTCACTTTAACCTGCTGGCGTTGCAGGGTTTATCGACTCGTTTTTCTAGATGATGGATGTGCCGTTGTGTTGCCAGGATTATACCAGCATAAGCAAACGGTCCCGGAGCGTTAATGTTAACATCATGATGCCGATACGGGGAGAGATAGCTCATCTTGTAATTGATTCTACCGGGCTGAAGGTGTTCGGCGAAGGGGAATTGAAAGTCAAAAAGCACGGAGCGACAAAGCGGCGGAAGTGGTGCAAGGTGCATCTGGCGATAGAGGCGGCGACGCATGAGATAGTGTGCGCCGACCTATCATTGAGCAACGTCAAGGATGCGCAGGCGTTGCCGGGACTAATGAGTCAGAAAGGAAGACAGATAAAGTAAGCGTTGGCAGACGGAGCTGATGACATGTGCGATTGCCACGATACATTGGAAAGAAGGAAATTAAGCCAGTCATCCCGCCGCGTAGCGGTGAGAAACACTGGATGCTGTCGAGGTACCAGGAGCGAAACTAGGCGGAAGAATACCAATTGCTGAAAGGAAATAACGAGGCGTAAAAAGATAATATGGGTTACCACCGGCGTTCACTGGCGGAAACAGCGATCTCGCGGAAAAAGAAGGTGTGTGCAGGTCGGTTGACGCTGCAGAACTACGATGCTTGGGTAGGAGAAGCAATGGCATTAGTGAAAGCGTTAAACAATATGACGTTGCTGGGCATGACAAAAAGTGTGCGTATTGCCTGAGAGATACAAAAATTACTTTGCATGTCTCAAAAAAAATATTCATTCAACAAAGTCCTGCCTGACTACTATGGAGGAGCCTAAGTCTACGATACGGAGGTTGCGTCATCGCTGAGCCAGACCGTCAGCGAGCCTCATTGCCGTAGTGCGTCGTTATATGTTTTCCTATTGGTGATTTTTGAGCTTCTGCTTTATCACGGTTCGACACGCGATATTAGCGGTAAAACCGTTCTTATCCTGTTTGCCGCCGAAATTTGATTTATTCAACAAAGCCTTCAGAAACATGCACAAGCAATTACTTTATGCTATTATAAGTATAAAATAACCATCTAGGATTATCCTTGTTGCGTACATAAGACCCTTTTTCGTCTGGTTCACAGAAGATAACGAATTCAGTATTAGGCTCTATGCTATCAGGAACCTGTTGTTGCGTGATTTTATTAATGCACAAGAAAAGTATTGAGGCTAATTCCAAATATTCGTCCAGTATCCCTGGATCCAGAACTATTCACTGCTATATCAATGATAGTCTAGTGTATTTCTGGTTGAGCGCATCGATAACGAAGATCATGCTGTAAGGTTTCCAAATACAGCTTTCAGATGTAGCGTTGAGCTCACGCTGCCGAATGTCGATTACATCCAACTCTATCGGCTTTATTACAACGAGGGCATATAACATTAATCTTTACCATTTGCATTTTTAAAAATCAGAGTATAGATGACCAACAAATCCGAGTCAAAACCGTCAGTTTGTGAAGTTTTGTTGAACTCAACCAGTCACGTAGTAAACAAAAATATACTCAGCGGATAGAGCGTCATAAATTGAACTTGCGTACTCACATCAAACGTCTTGCTCGTAAAACCACTTGCTTTTTCAAAATCAGAAACGATTTATGACAAGATCATTGAATGATATAATACCATCTACCACTGTCAGTCAATCTGAGGCACGGCCTAGGAATGTTAATAATTTCTGTAGCGTCTGTGCATTTCTCGGTCAAAAAAAAGCATGCGCACGTGCTTATTTTGTTATGCGATTATAAGTGGCTTTATTCAATAAATCGAACTTTCGGCGGGGAGCAAAATCAGAGCGCCTTCACCCCTGACATCGGCTGGCGAACCATGGCAAAGCAGAAGTTTAAAATCACCAATTGGAAAACATATAACGACGCACTACGGCAACGGGGCTCGCTGAGGTGTAGCTCAGCGATGACGCCATCGCCGCATGGCGCGAATAAGTTAGTTCAAAGCGGCGCGGCAGGCCACTGCGCTGCACTGATACAGTGATAACTACTGCGCTGATGCTTAAAGGCGCCTTTCACCTTAACCTGCGGTCGTTGCAGGGGTTTATAGGTTCGTTTTCCAGATGATAAATGTGCTGTTTTATTGCCAGGATTATACCAACATCAGCAAACGGTCACGGAGTGTTAACGGTAACATCGCCTTTGTTGAATAAATCGAACTTTCGGCGGGCAACAGAATCAGAGCGCCGTCACCACTGATATAGCGTGGCGAACCATGGCAAAGCAGAAGCTTAATATCGCCAATTGGAAAACATATAACGATGCACTATGAGAACGGAGCTTGCTGACGGTCTAGCTAAGCGATGACGCCGTCGTCGCATGATACGAAGAGGCCAGTTCAAAGCGGCGCGGCAGGCCACTACGGTAGACTGATGCAGCGATAACTACTGCCCTGATGCTGAAAAGCGTTTTTTATCTTAACTTGCTGGCGTTATAGGGGTTTGTCGACTCGTTTTTCCAGATTATGTATGTGCCGGTGTGTTGCCCGGATTACACCAGCATCAAAAAACGGTCTAGAAGGGTTAACGTTAACATCATGACGCCGAAACGTGGACAGATAGCTCATCTGCTGATTGGACTTACCGGGCTGAATGTGTTCGGCGAAGGGGAATGGAAGATCAAAAAGCACGGAGTGGCAAAGCGGTGGTAGTGGTGCAAGCTGCATCTGGCGATAGACGCGGCGACGCATGAGATAGTGTGCGCCGATTTATCATTGAGCAACGTCACGGACGCGCAGGCGTTGACGGGACTAATCAGTAAGACAGACAGATAAACGAAGCGTGGGTAGACGGAGCCTACGACGTGCGCGACTGCCACGAAACCTTGAAAAGAAGGAAATCAAGCCACTGATGCCGCCGCGTAGCGGTACGAAATACTGGCTGATGTCAAGGTGCTCGGAGCGAAACCAGGCGGTAGAACACCAATTTCTGAGAGGAAATATCGAGGCATGGAAAGATAAAGTGGGTTACCACCGGCGTTCACTGGCGGAAACAGCGATGTCGCGGATAAAGAAAGTATGTGCAGATCGGTTGACGCTGCGGAACTACGATGCTCAGGTAGGCGAAGCAATGGCATTAGTGAAAACGTCAACCAACATGACGTTGCTGCGTATGCCAAAGAGTGTGCGCATTGTCTGAGAAATACAGAAGCTGCTTTGTCAGGTCTAAAAAAATTATTCATTCAACAAAGCCGTTAACATCATAACGCCGAGACGTGGAGAAATAGCTCATCTGCTGATTGATTCTAGCGGGCTGAACGTGTTCGGCGAAGGGGAATGGAAGGTCAAAAAGCACGGAGCGGCAAAGCGACGGAAGTCGTGGAAGGTGCATCTAACGATAGACGCGGCGACGCATTAGATAGTGTGCGCCGACATACCATTGAACAACATCAAGGACGCGCAGGCGTTGCCGGGAATAATGAGTCAGACAGACAGGCAAATAAAGAAAGCGTTGGTAGACGTAGCCTACGACGTGCGTCACTGCTACGATCCCTTGAAAAGAAGGAAACTAACCCAGTTATCCCGTCGCGTAGCGGCGCGAGATACTAATTGCTTCCGTGGCATCCGGAGTAAAACTAGGCGGTAAAACACCAATTGCTGACAGGAAATAACGAGGCGTGGAAAGATAAAGTGGGCTACCACCGGCGGTCAGTCGCAAAACAGTGATGTTGCGGATAAAGAAGGTATGTGAAG
Source organism: Aphrophora alni (assembly GCA_963513935.1). Taxonomy (NCBI): domain Eukaryota; kingdom Metazoa; phylum Arthropoda; class Insecta; order Hemiptera; family Aphrophoridae; genus Aphrophora; species Aphrophora alni. The sequence goes on from CAUPSG010000344.1 coordinate 156,721, forward strand.
GTCTGTTGACACTGCGGAACTACGATGCTCAGGTAGGAGAAGCAATGGCATTACTGAAAGCGTTAACTAATATGACGTTGCTGGGTATAACAAAGAGTGTGCACATTGCCTGAGAGATACGGAAACTGCTTTGCCATATCTCAAAAAATTATTTATTCAACAAAGTCAAGACACGCTGCATAGATAATGACTTGTTGAATATTATGTTTCTTGTGAAAGGTTGTATTTTGCATTGGCTTTGTTGAATAAATCGATATTTCGGCGGGTAAAAGAATCAAAACGCCATCATCCCTGACATCTCGGGGCTTTGTTGAATAAATAATTTTTTTGAGATGTGGCAAAGCATTTTCCGTATCTTTCAGGCAATGCGCACACTGTTTGGCATACCCAGCAACGGCATATTATTTAACGTTTTCACTAAGTATCAGAGCGCCATCACCACTGACATCGCGTGGCGAAGCATGGCAAAGCAGAAGTTTAAAATCACCAATTGGAAAACATATAACAACGCACTACGGCAATGGGGCTCGCTGACGGTCTGGCTCAGCGATGACGCCGTCGCTGCATGGTACGAAGAGGCTGGTTCAAAGCGGTGCGGCAGGCCACTGCGCTACACAGATACAGCCATTACTACTGCGCTGATGCTTAAAAGTGTCCTTCACTTTAACCTGCTGGCGTTTAAGGGATTTATCGACTCGTCTTTCCAGATGATGGATGTGCCGTTGTGTTGCCCGGATCATACCAGCATCAGCAAACGGTCCCAGAGTGTTAACATCAACATCAAGACGCCGACACGTGGAGAGATAGCTCACCTGATGATTGATTCTACCGGGCTGAAGGTGTCGCGCGAAGGGGACTAAAAAGTCAAAGAGCACGGAGCGGAAAAGCGGCGGAAGTGGTGCAAGCTGCATCTGGCGATAGACGCGGCGATCCATGAGATAGTGTGCTCCGACTTATCATTGAGCAATGTCACGGACGCGCAGGCGTTGCCGGGATTAATGAGTCAGACAGGCAGGCAGATAAAGGAAGCGTTGCAGACGGAGCCTACGACGTGCGCGACTTCCACGATAGCTTGAAAAAGAAGTAAATTAAGCCCGTTATCCTGCCGCGTAGCGGTGCGAAATACTGGCTGCTGTCGAGGTATCCGGAGCGAAGTCAGGCGGAAGAACACCAATTGCTCACAAGGAATAACGAGGCGTAGAAAGAGAAAGTGCCTTACCATCGGTGTTCACTGGCGGAAATAGCGATATCGCGGATAAAGAACGTATCTGCAGGTCGGTTAACACTGCGGAACTACGATGCTCAGGTAGGAGAAGCAATGGCATTAGTGAAAGCGTTAAACGATATGACGTTGCTGGTTATGCCAAAGAGTGTGTGCATTGTCTGAGAGATACGGAAACTGCTTTCCCATATCTCAAAAAAATTATTTATTTAACAAAGCCTAGCTGAGCCAGGCCGTCAGCGAGCCTGTTGCCGTAGTGCGTCGTTATATGTTTTCCACTTGGTGATTTAAACTTCTGCTTCGCCATGGTTCGCCACGTGATGTCAGGGATGAGAGCGCTCTGATTCTGTTGTCCACCGAAAGTTCAATTTAATCAACAAAGCCATTATTTATACTTAACTTAATTAAGAACTGGCAAATATCTAGGGAAGCACTCCACAATATACCTAGGATCAATAATGAATTATTGGATATTATGTTTCTTGCGAAAAATTGCGTTACCCATCGTACCCACACTATTTTTGTGTAGTACATGGAGAAGGAATCATGTAACCCAAGCGACTTTGTTGAATAAATCGGACTTCCAGCGGGTAAGAGAATCAGGGCGCGTTCACCCTGGCATCGCGTGGCGAACCATGGCAAAGCAGAAGTTTAAAACCAGCAATTGGAAAACATATAACCTCGCACTATGGCACGGGGGTTCAGTGACGGTCTGGCTCAGCAATGAGGCCGTCGCATGGTACGAAGAGATTGGTCCCAATAGGCGCAGTAGGCCACTGCGCTACACCGATACGGCGGTATCTACTGCGCTGATGCTTAAAGCATTTTTTCACATTAACCTGTGGGCGTTGTAGGGGTTTATGGACTCAGTTTCCAGATGAGATGATGGATGTGCCGTTACGTTGCCTGATTATACCAGCATCAGCAAACGGTCGGGGAGTGTTAACGTCAACATCAACATGCCGACATGTGGAGATATAGTTCATCTTGTCATTGATTCTACCGGGCTGACGGTGTTCGGTAAGTGGGAATGAAGGTCAAAAAGCACGGAGCGGTAAAGTGGCGGAAGTGGTGCAAGCTGTATCTAACGGTAGACGCGGCGACGAATGAGGTAGCGTGCGCTGACCTATCATTGAGCAAAGTCACACACGCTTAGCGTTGCCGAGAGTAATGAGTCAGATACACAGGCGGATAAACCAAGGGTTGGTAGACGGAGCCTACGACGTGAACTACTGTCACGATAGCCTGAAAAAGAAGGAAATTAAGCCAGTTATTTCGCCGGTAACGGTGCGAAATACTGGCTGCTGTCGAGGTACCCGAAGCGAAATCAGCTGGTAGCGCACCAATTGTTGACAGGAAATAACGAGGCGTAAAAAGAAAAAAAATAGGTTACCGCCGGCGTGCACTGGCGGGAAACAGCGATGTCGCGGATAAAGAAGGTATGTCCAGGTCAGTTGACGCTGCGGAACTACGATACTCAGGTAGGAGAAGTAGTAACATTATTGAAAGTGCTAATGTGCGCATTGCCTGAGAGATACGAAACGGCTTTGTCATATCTTAAAAATCACTTATTTAAAAAACTCTGTTGGGTATATCAAATAGTTTTCGTATTGCATAAAAGATACGGGAACGGCATTGCTATATCTCAAAAAATTATTTATTAAACAAAGCCATCATAAGTATAAAACAGGCATCGAGGTTTCTCCTTGTTGCGTGCATAAGACCATTGCTTTTGTGCTTCACATAAGATAACGACGTCAGTATTAGGCCATATGCTATCATGAACCGGCTGTGACGTGATTTTTTAAATGCAAAAGAACAGTCTTGATGTTAACTCCCAACACGCGTGCAGTATCCCTTTGTCCAGAACCATTCATTGTCATATCGACGATAGTGTGGTGTATGTCTGATTGAGCGCCTCGATAGCGAAAATCAAACTGGAACGGTTTCAAACACAGTTTGCAGATGTAGCGTTGAGTTCTCGATGGACTTTGTTAAATAAATAATTCTTGAGATGTGGCAAAGCAGTTTCCGTATCTTTCAGGCAATGCACAGACTGTTTGGCATACCTAGTAGTGTCATATAGTTTTACGCTTTCACTAATGTTATTCTTTCTGCTACCTGAGCATCATAGTTTCGCAGCGTTAACCGACCTGCACATACCTTTTTTTATCCTCGAGATCGCTGATTTCGCCTGTAAACTCCGGTGGTAACCCACTTTCTCTTTCCATGTCTCGTTATTCCTGTCAGTAATTGGTGTTATAATGCCTAATTACGCTCCGGGTACCTCGACAGCAACCAGTATTTTGCACCGCTATGCGGCGAGATAATTGGCTTAACTTCCTTCTTTTTTCAAACTATCGTGGTAGTCACGCACGCCGCAGGCTCCGTCTGCCAACGCTTGCTTTATCCATCTGTATGTGTCTGACTCATTAGTCACGGCAACGCCTGCGCGTCCGTGACGTTGCTGAATGAGAGGTCAACGCACACTATCTCATGCGTCGCCGCGTCTACCGCCATACACAGTTTGCACCAATTCCGCCGCTTTGCCGCTCCGTGCTTTTTGACCTTCTATTTCCTTCGCTAAACACCTTCAGCTCGGTAGAATCAATCACCAGATGAGCTATTTCTCCACGTATCGTCATTTTGATATTGACGTTAACACTCTGGGACCGTTTGCTGATGCTGATATAATCCAGGCAACACAACGGTACATGCATGTTCAGGGAAAACAAGTCGATAAACCCCTGCAACGGCAGCAGGTTGAAGGTCAAAGACGCTTTTAATCATCAGCGGGCTTTGTTGAATAAATCGAACTTTCGGCAGGCAACAGAATCAGATCGCCTTTTTCACCCCAGGACATCGCCTGGCGAAACATGACAAAGCAGAAGTTTAAAATCACCAGTTGGAAAAGGTATAGGCTTTGTTGAATAAATAATTTTTTTGAAATATGGAAAAGCAGTTTCCGTATCTTTGAGGCAATGCGCACACTCTTTTGCATACCCAGCAATGTCATAGTGTTTAACGCTTTCACTAATGCCTTTGTTTCTCCCACCTGAGCATCGTAGTTCTGCATCATCAACCGACCTGCACAGACCTTTTTTATCCGCGAAATCGTTGTTTCCGCCAGTGAACGCCGGTGGTAACCCACTTTATCTTTCCACACCTCGTTATTTCCTGTCAGTAATTGGTGTTCTACCGCCTGGTTTAACTCCAGGCACTTCGACGGCAGCCAGTATTTCGCACTGGTACGCTGCCAGGATAACTAGGTTAATCTCCTTTTTCTCAAGCTGTCGTGACACTCGCGCACGTCGTACGCTCCGTCTGCTAACGCTTTATTTATCTGCCTGTCTGTCTGACTGATTAATCCAGGCAACCTCTGCGCGTTCGTGACGTTGCTCAATGATAGGTCGGCGAAAACTATCTCATGCGGCGCCGCATCTCTCGCTAGATGCAGTTTGTACCACTTCCGCAGCTTTGCCGCTCCGTGCTTTTGACCTTCCATTTTCCTTCGCCGAACATCTTCAGCCCGGTAAAATCAATTACAAGATGAGCTATCTCTCCACGTGTCGGCATCTTGATGTTAACGGAGACACTCCGGGACCGTGTGCTGATGCTGGTATAACCCAGGCAACACAATGGCACATCCATCATTTGGAAAAACGAGTCGACAAACCCCTGCAACGCCCGCAGGTTAAGGTAAAAGACACTTAAAGCATCAGCGCAGTAGTTATCGCTGTATCAGTGTAGCGCAGTGGCCTGCCGCGCCGCTTTGAACTACCCTCTTCGTACCATGCGGCGACGGCGTCATCGCTGAGCCTGACCGTCAGCGAGCCTTGTTGCCGTAATGCGTCGTCATATGTTTTCCAATTGGTTATTTTAAACTTCTGCTTTGCCATGGTTCGCTACACGATGTCAGTGGTAATGGCGCTCTGATCCTGTTGCCCGCTGAAAATTTCGATTTATTTAACAAAGCCAAAGATATAACGGCGCATTACGGCAACAGGGCTCGCTGACGGTCAGGCTCAGCGATGACGCCGTCGCCGGATGGTACGAAGAGGCTAGTTCAAAGCGGCGCGGCAGGCCACAGCGCTACACTGATACAGCGATAACTACTGCGCTGATGCTTCAAGTGTCTTTTACCTTAACCTGCGGGCGTTGCGGGGGTTTGTCGACTCGTTTTTCCAAATGATGGATGTGCCATTGTGTTGCCTGGGTTATACCAGCATCAGCACACGGTCCCGGAGTGTCTCCGTTAACATCAAGACGCCGACACGTGGAGAGATAGCTCATCTTGTGATTGATTTTACCGGCCTGAAGATGTTCGGCGAAGGGAAATGGAAGGTCAAAAGCACGGAGCGGCAAAGCTGCGGAAGTGGTACAAACTGCATCTAGCGAGAGATGCGGCGCCGCATGAGATAGTTTTCGCCGACCTATCATTGAGCAACGTCACGAACGCGTAGAGGTTGCCTGGATTAATCAGTCAGACAGACAGGCAGATAAATAAAGCGTTAGCAGACGGAGCGTACGACGTGCGCGGCTGTCACGACAGCTTAAAAAAATGAAATTAAGCCAGTTATCCTGCCAGCGTAGCAGTGCGGAATACTGGCTGCTGACGAGGTACCCGGAGCGAAACTACGCGGTAGAACACCAATTGCTAACAGGAAATAACGAGGCGTGGAAAGAGAAAGTGGGTTACAACCGGCGTCCCCTGGCGGAAACAGTAATCTCACGGATAAAGAACGCATGTGCAGGTCGGCTGACACTCCGGAACAACGATGCTCAGGTAAGAGAAGCAATGGCATTAGTGAAAGCGTTAAACAATATGACGTTGCTGGGTATGCCAAAGAGTGTGCAAATTGTCTGAGAGACACGGAAACTGCTTGGCCATATCTCAAAAAAAAGTAGTTATTCAACAATGCCGCATCAGCACAGTAGTTATCGCTGTATCGATGTAGCGCAGTGGTCTGCCGCGCCGCCTTGAACCAGCCTTTTCTACCATGTGGCGACCTCATCAGCGCTTAGCCAGGCCGTTAGCGATCCCCGTTGCCGTTATATGTTTTCTAAATGGTGATTTTAAACTTCTGCTTTGCCAGGATTCACCACGCGATGTCAGAGGTGAGGGGTTTGATTCTGTTGCCAGACGAAAGTTCGATTTATTCAACAAAGCCTGAACAGGAAGGAATTTAATCTAGATATCCCGCCGCGTAGCGGTGCGAAATACTGGCTGCTGTCGAGGTACCCGGAGCGAAATTAGACGGTAGCTCACCGATTTCTTAAAGGAAATAACGAAGTATCATAAGAGAAAAATCGGCTACCACCGGCGTTCACTGGTGGAAACGGCGATGTCGCGGATAAAAAAAATATGTGCAGGCCGGTTGACGCTACGGAACTACCATGCTCACGTAGGCGAAATAATGGCATTAGTGAAAGCGTTAAACTATATGACGTTGCTGAATATGCCAAAAAGTGTGCGAATTACCGTAAAAATACGGAAACGGCTTCACTATATCTAAAATTACTCATCAAAAAAAACATTGTAAAAAAAGAAGCGATGCAGGACAAGATCATTGGATAGTCTATGACCATTCACCGAGATCAATAAGTCTGAGTCGCAAACCTTGGGGTATAGACTTATTTTTACTGTTCTTTGACAAAAGACCAGCAAGGCTGATAAACAGATCTTATAATGCAGTTTAAATACCGTTTTTGATGATGTTATGAAATATCGTGACTTGCGCGACTTCCTCGTCTTTCTGGAGCAGCGGGGCGAATTAAAAAGAATCAGCTTGCCCATCGATCCCTATCTGGAAATGACAGAAATTGCCGACCGTACGTTGCGGTCTGGCGGTCCGGCACTGCTGTTTGAAAACCCTAAAGGGTATACAATGCCGGTGCTCTGCAATCTGTTCGGCACCCCAGAACGGGTGGCTCTCGCGATGGGACAGGAGAGCGTTAGGGCTTTTCACAATGTGGGTAAATTGTTGGCATTTTTAAAAGAGCCGGAGCCGCCAAAAGGCTTTCGCGACCTGCTGGAGAAAGTTCCACAATTTCGACAAGTCCTGCATATGCCTACCAAACGCCTAAGCGTCGCGCCTTGCCAAGAAGAGATCTGGGAGGGTAAGCATGTGGATCTTAGTCGTATTCCGGTCATGCACTGTTGGCCTGGAGACGCCGCGCCACTTATCACTTGGGGGCTTACGGTTACTCGCGGGCCGCACAAAGAGCGACAAAACCTAGGTATTTATCGTCAGCAGGTGATTGGAAGAAATAAGGTTATTATGCGCTGGCTCTTTCACCGCGGCGGTGCGCTTGACTTCAAGGAATGGATGCAGACAAACCCCGGTAAACGTTTTCCTGTTGCCGTCGCTCTCGGTGCCGATCCGGCGACAATCCTGGCCGCGGTGACGCCAGTGCCTAATACCCTCTCCGAATACGCATTCGCCGGTCTGCTGCGGGGTTACAAAACAAAAGTGGTGAAGTGTGTTTCCTGCGATTTAGAGGTTCCGGCCAGCGCGGAGATCGTATTGGAAGGTTACCTTGAGGTGGGAGAAACGGCGACCGAAGGGCCGTATGGAGACCACACTGGTTATTACAATGAAACAGATAATTTCCCAGTTTTCACAATAACACATATTACCCAGCGGCATGATGCGCTATACCACTCAACCTATACCGGTCGTCCGCCTGATGAACCTGCAGTCTTAGGAGAAGCACTTAATGAAGTCTTCATTCCCATACTGCAAAAGCAATTTCCGGAAATCGTAGATTTCTACCTGCCGCCGGCCGGATGCTCTTACCGCCTCGCGGTAGTGACCATTAAAAAGCAATATGTCGGTCAAGCCAAGCTGGTCATGATGGGGGTGTGGTCATTTCTGCGTCAATTTATGTATACAAAATTTGTTATCGTATGTGATGATGATATCGATGCACGTAATTGGAAAGACGTGATATGGGCTATGACGACCCGTATGGATCCGGCGCGCGATACGCTTTTGATAGAAAACACACCGATTGATTATCTCGATTTCGCTTCGCCGGTTTCCGGGCTGGGATCGAAAATGGGCATGGATGCGACTAACAAATGGCCGGGAGAAACAAAGCGAGAATGGGGTATCCCAATTAAAATGGATCAGTCGGTGCGCGCGCGCGTTGACGCTATCTGGGACCAGCTGGCTATTCTAAAAAAATGATCACGCGTCGTAATTTACACGATGCTTGTGTCGAATTGCTTAATAAGCCGAGAGAGGGAATGCATGACAAGATTGACCTGTATGGTCTCTTCCGTGGATGCCATCACTGATACTGTTTACCGCGTACGACTGGCACCGGAAGCAGCTTTCCATTTCCGAGCCGGGCAATACCTGATGGTAGTGATGGATGAAATCGATAAACGTCCCTTTTCTTTGGCGTCAACGCCCATGGAAAAGTCCTTTATCGAGCTGCACATTGGCGTATCCGAACTAAATTTATATGCGATGGCCGTAATGGATCGTATCCTGAAAGAGGGGAAAATTACCGTTGAACTCCAGCAGGGGGAAGCTTGGTTACGTGATGATACCGACAGGCCCATCGTGCTAATTGCCGGCGGTACCGGTTTTTCCTACGCGCGCTCGATTTTGTTGACGGTGCTGGCGCGGCAGCCCGCGCGAAAAGTTGCTATTTATTGGGGCGGTCGTAAACGGGAGCATCTCTATGATTTAGTCGAGGTGGAGGCGCTTGCTCTGCAGCATCCCCAATTGTCAGTGGTACCTGTGGTCGAATACCCGGATAAACAATGGCAAGGCCGTTCCGGAACCGTCTTGATGGCGGTCATGCAGGACTATGGTTCCCTGGAGTCCTACGATATCTATATCGCGGGGCGTTTTGAAATGGCAAAAATCGCCCGCGAACGTTTTTGCGGCGAGCGCAGCGCCGTGGTGGAACGCATTTTTGCTGACGCTTTCGCCTTTATCTAAGCCGGTTTATCCACATCAGCGCCGGCGCATTTGCGGTGACGGCCTGCGGGCCTTGACAGGCCGCATGCTGTTCAAAGAGGAGCGCTATGCTAAGATGTGCAAACTACGTTTCCCATAGGATTTGAATATAGAATCGCTTTCTTTGGTATATCAGTATTATCTCGCCACACTTTAACATCGCTTCCGGGAGATATTGAACTGCTAGCGAATAAATAGATCGCCAGTTAATGCCGACGAGCCGATAGTTCGCTTTCTTGATGGCCATAACTACTCGTTTAAAGTTAATCATTACTTTAAAGCCTAACTGTCTGTGATCCCCGTGCCGCACGGTTGGGTATGGGAGGATGAAGTAAACAAGCAGGAATTCTGGGATTAAGTAGTCGAAGCAAATCAGTTGCAATACAGGCACACTGCCAAGTGTCATATTAATAAGTAAGGTCGTGACTCGGATTTGCTGGTGGTTATGGATGGTAAAATACACTAATTTGTTATGTATCGTTTTTGATTTTTAAAAGAAAATGATTTTACGAGCAAGACGTTTTATGCGGCTACGTAAATTCAAGTTATCCCACGCTATCCGCTGAGTCTATTTTTACTATAGCCAAACGACTTAATTTTCATTACACCATAGGATTTATTGAATGAATAAATCTTAAGATATGCAATGTCGTTTTCGTATTTCTCAGGCAATGCGAACACTGTTTAGCATACTAAGCAACGCCATATAGTTTAAAGCTTCACTAATGCCATTGCTTCTCCTACCTGAGCATTATAGTTTGTAAGGTCGACCTGTCTGCACATATCTTCTTTATCCGCGACATCGCTGTTTCCGCCAGTGAACGCCGGTGCTAACCCATTTTCTCTTTCCACGCATCGTTATTGCCTGTTAGCAATCGGTTCGCTACCGCCTGTTCTAGCTCCGGGTACCTCGGCAGCAGCCAGTATTTCTCAGCGTTACACGGCGGGATAAATGGCTTGATTTCCTTCCTTTTCAGACTATCGTGGCAGTAGCGCACGTCGTAGGATCCGTCTGCTAACGCTTCCTTTATCTACCTGTGTGTCTGATTTATTAGTCCCGGCAACGCCTGCGCGTCTGTGACGTTGATCAATGATAGGGTCAGTGCACACTATCTCATGCGTCGCCGCGTCTACCGCCAGATGCACATTACACCACTTCTGCCACTTTGTCGCTCCGTACTTTTTGATCTTCCATTTCCCTTTGCCGAATACCTTCAGCCCGGTAGAATCAATGAGCAGATGAGCTTTTTCTCCACGTATCGGAGTCTTGATGTTGACGTTAACACTCAGAGACCGTTTGCTGATGCTGGTATAGTTATGGCAACCCAACATAATTTGGAAAAACGAGTCGATAACCCCTGAAGCGCCCGCAGGTTAAACTGAAATAGGCTTTATTGAATAAATAATTTTTCAAACATGGTAAATCCGTTTCCGTATTTCTCAGGCAATGCGCACACTGTTTCAGGAACGTCATATGGCTTAACGCTCTCATTATTTCGTAGTTCCGCAGCATCAACCGACCTGCAGATACCTTTTTTTATCCGCGACATCGCTGTTTCCGCCAGTGAACGCCTGTGGTAACCCATTTACTCTTTCCACGCCTCGTTATTTCCTGTTAGCAATTGGTGCGCCACCGCCTGATTTAGCTCCAGGTACCTAGATAAGAGTCAGTGTTTGCATCGATATGCGACAGGATAACTGGTTTAATTTCTGCCTTTTAAAAGCTGTCGTAGCAGTACCCACGTTGTAGGCTCCGTCTGCCAACGCTTTCTTTATCCGTCTGTGTATATGATTTAATAGTCTCGGCAACGCCTGCGCGTCTGTGACATTGCTCAATGATAGGTGAGCGCACTATCTCATGCGTCGCGCGTCTACCGTCAGAGGCAGCTTACACTATTCCGCCGCTTTGCCGCTCAGTGCTTTTGGATCTTCTATTCCTCTTTTCAGAACACCTTCAACCAGATAGGGCCAATGAGCAGCTGAGCTATCTATTCATGTGTCGGCATTTTGATGTTGAGGTTAACACTCGGGGACCGTTTGCTGATGCTGGCATAATCTGGGTAACGCAACGGCACATTCATTATCTTAAAAACGAGTTGATAAGCCCCTGTAATGCCCGAAGCTTAAGGTGAAAAAAAAAACGCTTCTAAGCATCAGTGCAGTCGGTATCGCCGTATTGGTATAGCGTAGTGGCATGCCGAGCCGCTTTGAGCCAGCCTCTTTGTACTATGTGCGAGTTTTGTTGAATCAAGCGAACTTTCAACGGGCAACAGAATCAGAGCGCCCTCACCACTGACATCGTGAGGCGAACCATGGCAAAGAAAAAGTTTAAAATCACCAATTGGAAAACATATAACGACGCACTACGGCAACGGGGTTCGCTGACGGTCTGGCTCAGCGATGACGCTGTCGCCGCATGGTACGAAGAGGCCAGTTCAAAGCGGCGCGGCAGGCTACTGCGCTACACTGATACAGCGATAACTACTGTACTGATCCTTAAAAGCGTCTTTCATGTTGACCTGCGGGCGTTTCAGGGGTTTATCGACTCGTTTTCTCAAATGATGGATGTGCCGTTGTGTTGCACGGATTATACCAGCATCAGCAAGCGGTCCCGAAGTGTTAACTTTAACATCATGGCGCCGAGACGTGAATAAATAGCTCATCTGGTGATTAATTCTACCAGGCTGAAGGTGTTCGGTGAGGGGGAATGAAAGGTCAAAAAGCACGGAGCGGCAAGGCGGCGGAAGTGGTGAAAGCTGAATCTGGCGATAGACGCGGCGACGCATTAGATAGTGTGTGCCGATTTATCATTGAACAACGTCACGGACGCGCAGGCGTTGCCGGGATTAATGAGTCAGACAGACAGGCAGATAAAGGAAGCGTTGGCATGCGCAGAATACGACGTGTGCCACAGACACAACACTTGAAAAAGAAAGAAATTAAGCCAGTTGTCCCGCCGCGTAGGGGTGAGGAATACTGGCTGCCGTCGAGGTACCCGGAGGGAACCAGGTGGTAGAACACCAATTGCTGACAGGAAATAACGAGGCGTAAAAAATAAAGTGAGTTATTATCGGCGTTCACTGGCGGAAAGAGCGATTTTGCAGATAAAGAAGGTATAGGCAAGTCGGTTGACGCTGCGGAATTATGATGCTCATGTAAGAGAAGCAATGGCATTAGTGAAAGCGTTAAACAATATGACGTTGCTGGGTATACCAAAGAGTGTGCGCATTGCCTGAAAGATACGGAAACTGCTTTTCCATATATTAAAAAAATATTCATTCAACAAAGCCTATGTGCGGTGGCCTCATTGTTGAGGTAGACTGTCAGTGAACCTCGTTGCCGTAGTGCGTTGTTATATGTTTTCCAATTGGTGATTTTAAACTTCTGGGTTGCCATGGTTCGCCACGCGATGTCAGGGTGATGGCCTCTGATTCTGTTGCCTATTGAAAATTCGATTTGTTCAACAAAGCCAGCACCTATAAATTTTTAGGTTCAAAACATGAGTAAGAACCCATCAAGACAGGTTTTATTCCATACCATGATGCTATATGTAAAATGGAGCATCGCCTCGTAGTTTTCGGACCTTTTTCTCCACACGCGTTAGGACGGCCCCGAAAACGATTTATCCAGCTGTGTATTCTTTCTACAACTCAATGATGAGCTTGAAACTCACTGTTTTTAGTCGGATCAGATTCCTCGTTCCTCGACTGGATATGAGGTTCATAACGACGCGCTTTCAGGCAGTTTTTTTAGCTATTCGGCTTCATAGCCTTTGTCCATGCACAGACACACCCTGCGACCAAGTCTACACGTGTCTGTACTGCATCCAGCATATTTTCAACCAGTTTTATGTCGTTAGTGTTCCCCCCGCCGACAACGAGAGAGTGTAAGGCAATTCGCATCGGTCATCAGGCTGCGTTTCCCGCCCTGCTTTCCCCAGTCAGTAAGGTTACGACCTGTTTTTTTTAAGCCTGCAAGTAGCGATTTTGTCAGCCAGCCAGCCATCCATCGACAACTATGACCAGTAAATGGCATCAAATTTCTCGCAGGCAAGCAATCCGTTTTGCCAAAGCCGCTCGAAAAACCCGACATCGCGCTACTCTTGCAAAAAACGATGAGATGAGCTTGATGAGCAAATACCTGTCGCATTTAGTGAATCCCACTGGCAGCCTGTTCTGAGCACAAACAAAAATGGCGTTCATGGCGACACGATTATCAACGCGTTTTGGATGCGTTCTCAGTGGATAATTTGTTTTGTGCTGGGAGCGGTGGAGACATTTTCTCAAATAGTTCATCTCTAATCTTCCACTGGTTACCTGCCATATTTCGCCCTTATAAATTACCGTGACGCATTATACGGTAGTCCCTTTTGAAATAGACTATAAGTGTTTGTTATCTTATTCGACGATAAGTATGAAACAGTCGGCTAGGATTGTCTTTATTCCGTACATAACACCATTGTTCGCCTGCTTGCAGAAGATGACGAATTCAGCATTAGACCCAGTGCTATCAGGAACCTGCTGTAGCGTTATTTTTTAAATGCACAAGCACAGTATTGATGCTAATTCTCAACATTCGTGGAGTATCCCTGCATTCAGAACCATTCATTGCTATATCGACGATAGTCAGTTATATGTCTAGTTGAACGTCTCGATAGCGGAGATTAAGCTGAAACGGTTTCAAACACAGCTTGCAGATGTAGCGCTGTTCTTCCGATGCCGAATACCCATTACATCGAATTCCATCGGCTTTACTACAACGAGGATAGATAACATCAATCTTTGCATATGTATTTTTAAAAATCAGAGTATAGAAGGTTAATAAATCTGAGTTACGACCAGTAAACGGTCCCGGAGTGTTAACGTCAATATCAAGACGAAAACACGTGCAGAGGTTGCTCATCTGGTCATTTATTCTATCGAGCTGAAGGTCTTCGGCGAAGAGGAATGGAAAGTCAAAAAGCACGGAGCGGGAAAGCGGCAGGAATGGTGGAAACTACATCTGGCGGTAGACGCAGCGATGCATAAGATAGTGTACGCTGACACATCATTGAGCAACGTCACGGACGCGCAGGCGTTGGCGGGGCTAATGAGTCAGGCACGCAGGTGAATAGAGGAAGCGTTGGCAGACGGAAGCTGCGGTGTGCGCGACTGTCATGATAGCCTAAAAAAGTGGCTTTGTTGAATAAATCGAACTTTCGGCGGGTAACAGAATCAGAGCGTCATCACTTTTGACATCGTGTGGCGAAACATGGCAAAGCAGAAGTTTAAAATTACCAAATGGAAAATATATAACGACGCACTACGGCAACGGGCTCGCTGACGCGCAGGCTCAGCGATGACACCGTCGCTGCATGGTACGAAGAGGATGGTTGAAAGCGGCGTGGCAGGTCATTACGCTATAGCGATACAGCAATAACTACTGCGCTGATGCTTGAAAGCATCTTTCACCTTAACCTGAGGGTGTTGAAGAGGTTTGTCAACTCGTTTTTTGAGATGGTGGGTGTGCATTTGTGTTGCCCAGATTATATCAGTATCCGCAAACGGTCAAAGAGTGTTAACGTCAACACCAAAACGCCGACACGTGGAGAGATAGCTTGTTTGGTGATTGATTTTACCGGGCTGAATGTGTTTGGCAAAAAGCAATGGAAGGTCAAAAGCACGGAGCGGTAAATCGGCAAAAATGGTGCAAGCTGCATCTGGCGGTAGACGTGGCGACGCATGAGATAGTGTGCGCTAATCTATCATTAAGCAACGTCACGGACGCGCAGGCTTTGCCGGGACTAATGAATCAGATATGCAGACGGATAAAGGAAGCGTTGGCAGGCGGAGCCTACGACGTGGCGATTGCCACGACAGCTTGAAAGAAGGAAATTAAGCCAGCTATCCGACCGCGTAGCGGTGCGAAATACTGATTTCTGTCGAGGTGCCCGGAGCGAAGTCAGGCGGTAGAGCACCAATTGCTGACAGGAAATAACGAGGCGTGGAAAGAGAAAGTGGGTCACCACCGGCGTTCACTGACTGGAACAGCGATGTCGCGGATAAAGAAAGTATATGCAGGTCGGTTGACGCTGCGGACTATAATGCTCAGATAGGAGAAGTAATGGCATTAGTGAAAGCGTTAACCAATATGACGTTGCTGGGTATGTTAAAGAGTGTGCGTATTGCTTGAGAAATGCGGAAAATGCTTTGTCATACCTCAAGAAATCATTTATTTAACAAAGCCGTTGGCGTCTTGATGTTGACGTTAATACTCCGCAACCGCATGTCAATATTGGTATGACACGAGGAACGCAACTTTACATTTATCATCTAAAAAACGAGTCGACAAATCCCGTGACACCAGCAGGTTAAGGTAAAATTGCTTTAGAACAACAGCACAATAGTTATCGCCGTATCTGTGTAGCGCAGTGGCCAGCTGCGCTGCTTTTAAACCAGCCTCTTCGCGCCATGTGGCGGCGTTATTGCTGGATAAGGCCGTCAGCGAGTTCGTTGCCGTAGTGCGTCGTTATATATTTTCCAATTGGTGATTTTGAAGTTCTGCTTGCATGGTTCGATACGCGATGTCTGGAATGAGAACGCTCTGATTCTGTTGCCAACCGGCAATTCGATTTATTCAATAAGGCCCATAATCTACAAAACAAGTCAATAAACTCTTGCAACGCCAGCAAATCAAGGTAAAAGATGACTTTAAGTATCAGCGCAGTAGTTATCGCCGTATCTGTGTAGCGCAGTGACCTGCCCCGCCGCGTTGAGCCAGCCTATCCGTACCACCATGCGGCGCCAGTGTCATTGCTCAGTCAGGCCGTCAGAGAGCCGCGTTGCCGTAATGCGCCATTATATGTTTTTCAATTTGTAATTTTAAACTTCTGCTTTGCCATGGTTTGCCATGCGATGTCAGGGATGATGGCGGTGTGCTTTTATTCCCCACCGACAGTTCCATTTATTCAACAAAGCCAGATGATGGATCTGCCGTTGCGTTGCCCGGATTATAACAGCATCAACAACCGGTCTCTGAGTGTTAACGTCAATATTAAGACGCCGACACGTGGAGAGGTAGCTCACCTGAATATTGATTCTACCGGGCTGAATATCCTCAATAAAGGGGAATGGGAGGTTAAAAGGACGGAGCGGCAAACCAGCGGAAATGGTGTAAACTGCATCTGAGGTAGAGGCGGCGGCGCACGAGATAATGTGCTCTGGTCTATCATTAAACAACATCACGGAAGCACAAGCATTGCTGCGACAATTAGTCAGACACACAGGCGGATGAGGGAAACGTTGGCAGACTGAGTCTATGACGTGCGCTACTGGTACGATAGCCTGAAAAGAAGAAAATTATGCCAATTATCCCACCGCGTGGCGGTGCGAAACACAGGCTGCTGTCGAGGTGCCCGGAGAGAAGTCAGGCGGTAGCGCACCAATTGCTGATAGGAAATAGCGAGGTGTGGGAAGAAAAATGGGTTACCACAGGCGTTTAATGGTAGAAATAGCGATGTTACGCATAAAGAAGGCATGTGCAGGTCAGTTGATACTGCGAAATCACGATGCTCAGGAGGGAGAAAGAACAGCATTAGTGAAAGCGTTAAACCATATAACGTTCCTTGGTATGCCAAATAGTGTACGTATTGTTTGAGAGATACGGAAACGGGTTTGCTACGCCTCAAAATTTATTTATTTAGCAAAGCCAATATAAATCTATTGTTTTTATTGATAGAAATGGTTTTTCACGCGTTCCCCGCGGCCTCACGGCTATTCTAAAAATGGTTAACGGTGTTTTGGTCTGAGGAGCTTTGGAGCTAAGAAAGAGCAAATATTATTACCGCTTTATTGGGTACAATGGTAGTTGCTATCGGATTATTTGATATCTACATTAACAGCGATGCTTTCCATGTCTGGGTTACTTTAACCCTTATCCTAGCACTCGGCTTTGTTGAATAAATCGAATTTTCGGCGGGCAATAGAATCAGAGAGTCCTTACCCTGAAATTGCCTGGCGAACCATGGCAAAGTAGAAGTTTAAAACCACTAATTGAAAAACACATAGCGACGCACTACGGCAAAGGGGCTCGCTGATGGTCTGACTGATCAATGACACTGGTGCCGCATAGTATGAATAGGCTGGTTCAAACCGGCGCGGCAGGCCACTGCGCACACCGATATAGCGATAACTACTGCGCTGATGCTTAAAGCGTTTTTCACCTTAACTTGCGGGCGTTGCAGGGGTTTATCAATTCGTTTTTCCAAATGATGAATGTGCCTTTTGTTGTCCGGATTATACCAGCATCAGCAAGCTGTCGCGGAGTGTTAACGTCAACATCAAGACGCCGACACGTGAATAGGTAGCTCATCTGGCGATTTATTCTACCGGGCTGAAGGTGTTCGGCGAAGGGGGATGGAAGATAAAAAAAGCACGGAGCGGCAAAACGGCGGAATTGGCGTAAGCTGCATCTGGCTGCAGACGCGGCGAGGCATGAGGTGATGTGCGCTGACCTATCATTGAGCAACGTCACGGACGCGCAAGCATTGCCGGGACTAATAAGTCAGACACACAGGTAGATAAAAAAAGCGTTGGCAGACGGACTCTACGATGTGCACGGCTCCCACGATAGTTTGGAAAAGAAGGAAGTTAAGCTAGTTATCCCGCCGCGTAGCGGTGCGAAACACTAGCTGTTGTCGAAGTGCCCGGAGCGAAATCAGGCGGTAAAACACTAATTGCTGACAGGGAATAACGAGGCCTGGAAAGATAAAGTGGGTTACTAGCGGCGCTCACTTGCGGAAACAGCGATGTCGCGGATAAAGAAGGTATGTGCAGGTCGGTTAATGTTTCGGAACTACGATGCTCAGGTAGGAGAAGCAATGGCATTAGTGAAAGCGTCAAACGATATGACGTTGCTGGATATGGCAAAGAGTGTGCGCATTGCCTTAAAAATACGGAAACTGCGTTGCCATATCTCAAAAAAAATATTTATTCAACAGAGCCCGTGCGCGAGTGCCACAATAGCTTGAGAATAAGGAGAACAAACTGGTTATCTCGCCGCGTAGCGGTGTGAGACACTGTCTGCTGTCGAGATACCCGGAGCGAAATCAGGCGGTAGAACACCAATTGCTAACAGGAAATAACGAGGCCTGGAAAGAGAAAATGGGTTAGCACCGGCGTTGACTAGTGGAAAGGGCGATGTCGCGGATAAAAAGGTATGTGCAAATCGGTTGACACTGCGGAACTACGATGTTCATATAGGGAAAGCAATGTTATTAATAAAAGTGTTAAACTATATAACGTTGTTGGGTATGCAAAACAGTTTGCGCATTGCCTGAAATATACGGAAAATTCTTTACTATATCTCAAAAAATTATTTATTCAACAAAGCTAAGTACACTTTTAAACAGTGCAATTTTGATGTGCAATATAAAGTTTACAAAAATTTAAGATTTAATAAGTCATCATCGATGCGAGGTTTATAATGGAATATTTTCCTGCAATTTCGCAATGTCTTAATTCAAATGAGCATAAGTGGCAAAAGGAAGCAGAAAAAAAAGATAGAGTTGTTGCAAAACAAAGATTTTATTTCAGTCCATGTGGAATCAAGTTGTTTGGATTGTACATCAACAGCAACAACTTCTTGTAGGCTTTTTTTTGGATAAATAACTTTCGAGATATGACAAAGCCGTTTCCTTATATATTAACGAATTAATTTTTGATTACATTATTTAAAATACCGATTGAATTGACTTTAGACGTGAAGTGAGTTCTACGATGGAACATGAAGAGTTGAGTATCTGAGAAACAGCGAAGCAATTCGGGTCGTACCTCAGATTTGCTGATTGTAGTGGGTTTTTATATACCACCTAATAAACTTGTCATGTATCGTTTCGGATTTTAAAAAGCAAATGATTTTACGAGCTATATTATTGATGTTGATACACAAATTCAAATTATGCTGCTCTCGCCGCTGAGGATGTTTTTTTGCTCACTACATGACTGTTGAAGTTCAACAAGAGCTTATAACCAATCCATGGATAAGTCAAGTAAAGCGCTATTTTAAGGTTGCTTAGCAATGTTAACAATTTCTGTAGCATCTATGCGTTTTTTCGGTTAAAAAACATTTGCAAGTACTAGTTTTTATGCGATTATAAGTATATAAAAGTCAGCAAGGTTGTCGCTGTTGCGTGCGTAGGATTATTGCTCGTCTGCTTCATAGCAGATAACGACTTCAGCATTAGGCTTTATGCTATCAGGAACCTGTTGTGGCATAACTCTAAAATGCACTAGTACTGTATTAAGGCTAACTCCAGTCGTGACTCAGATTTATTGATTTCTATACTCTAATTTTTAAAAATTCACATGGTGAAAATTGATGTTATCTGTCCTGGGTCTAATAAATCCGATGGAGTTCAATGTAATTAGCATTCGGCATCTGGAGCTCAATGCTATATCGGCTTGTTGAATAAATATTTTTCTTGAGATATGGCAAAGCAGTTCCCGTATCTTTCAGGCAATGCGCACACTCTTGGCATACCCAGTAACGTCATATTGTTCAACGCTTTCACTAATGCAATTGCTTCTCCTACCTGAGCATCGTAGTTCCGTAGCGCCAACCGACCTGCATATACCTTCTTTATTCGCGAAATCGCTGTTTCCGTCAGTAAACAGCCAGCGGTAGCCTACTTTATCTTTCCACGCTTCTTTATTTCCTCTCAGCAATTGGTATTCTACCGCCTGGTTTCGCTTCATGTACATCGACGGTAGTTAGTATTTCCCATCGCTACGCGGCAGAATAACTGGCTTAATTTTTCTTTTTTAAGGTGTCGTGGCAGTCGCGCACGTCATAGGCTCCGTCTGTCAATGCTTCCTTTATTTACCTACCTGTCTGACTAATTAGTCTAGGCAATGTCTGCGCGTCCGTGATGTTGTTCAATTACAAATCAGCGCACACTATCTCATGCGTTGCCGCGTCTATCGCCAGATGCAGCTTGTACCACTTCCGCCGCTTTGCCGATCCGTGCTTTTTGACCTTGCATTCCCCTCCGACGAACACTTTTAGCCCGGTAGAATCAATCGCCAGATAAGCTATATCTCCACGTCTCGGCGTTATAATGTTAACGTAAACACTGCGGGACCGTTTGCTGATGCTGATATAATCCGCGCAACACAACGTTACATCCATCATCTGGAAAACGAGTCGATAAACCCCTGCAACGCCCGCAGGTTAAGATGAAAGACATTTTTAAGCATCAGCGCAGTACTTATCACTGTATCTGTGTAGCGCAGTGGCCTGTCGCGCTGCTTTGAACTGGCCTCTTTGTACCATACAGCGACGGCCTCATCGCTTAGCGAGACCGTCAGCGAGCCCCGTTGTTGTAGTGCGTCGTCATATGTTTTTCAATTAGTGATTTTAAACTTCTGCTTTGGCATAGTTTGCCACGCGATGTCAGTGGTGAGGTCGTTCTGATTCTGTTGTCCGCCGGAAGTTCGATTTATTCAACAAAGCCTGCTACATCTGCAAGTTGTGTTTAAAAACGTTCCAGCTTGATTCTCGCTATCGAGGCACGTAAACAGAATACACCAGGTTATCGGCGATATGGCAATGAATGGTTCTAGATCCAGGGATATTGCACGAGTATTTGAAATTAGTCTCAATACTGTTCTTGTGCACTTAAAAAATTACGCAATAGCAGGTTACTGATAGAATAGGGCCTAATGCTGAAATCGTTATCTGATGTAAACAGACCAACAATGGTCTCATGTGGGAAACAAAGACAATTTTTTGAACGTATAAAAACAAGCACTTGCTCATGTTTTTGGGCTGCGAGAATGCACAGACGCTACAGAAATCATTAACACTATTAAGCAAGATCAAGCTGACGTTCCACATGATTGATGCATAATCCGTTCATAAGGTCTTGTTAAACTCAACCAGTCATGTAGTAAGCAAAGAATATACTCAGCAGATAGAGCGGCATAACTTAAATTTACTTACTTACATTAAACGTCTTTCTCGTAAAAGCAATTTTTTCCACAAAAAAAGAAACGATGTAGGACAAGATCATTGGATGGTATATAACCACCAACTTTATTAGCAAATCTAAGGCACGACCGGCTAATCCTCAATACTCGTGCAGTAGTCCTGTATGCAGAACCATTCATTGCCATATCGACGATAGTTTTGTATATGCCTAGTTGCGCGCCTCGATAGCGAAAATCAAGCTGGAACGTTTTAAAACACAGCTTGCAGATGTAGAGTTTAGCTCCCGATGTCGAATGCCATTACATCGAATTTTATCGACATTACTACAACGATGGAAGATAACATCAATCTTAACCTATGCATTTTAAAAAATCAGAGTACAGAAGACCAATAAATCTGAGTTACAACCGCTCGTTTATAAGATCTTGTTGAACTTAATTAGTCATGTAGTAAGCAAAACATACTCAGCGGATAGAGTGGCATAACTTGAATATACGTACCAACATCAAACGTCTTGCTCGTAAAACTATTTGTTTTTAAAATAAAAAACGACTTATGACAAAATCATTTAATGGTATTAATTATTTACAACTGCCAGCAAACCCAAGGTACAACCCAATTTCGGATTGGCCCGGTTTCTGTATTACGTTGGATTAACAAAATAGACCCAAAAGCATCGACGACGCGTAAGTGAAATATCGATAAATCCAATATCTAGATGCCTACTAAAAAGAACGTGCATAGCGTTTTTGCGTTTTTCAGAAAGCCATGTTGTAAACTCTTCAAAAGATAGAATTAACCTATAAAAAACTTAACGTCATCCGAAAGCCGGAAAAGCGCCAGGCAGGCATCTTTAAAAAATAGCAGTATAAAAAAGGTGAACATATTGTTTTCATTGGTTAAAGTTTATTTTAAAATGATCCAATGGGGACTCACGTCTATTCCCTCTAAAAAATGTCAACTGTGTTTTGGCCTAAAGAACTCGATAGTTACGGGAAAAAATGTTATCGGGCGCTTTATTGGGTACAACGCTGCTTTCTATCGGATTATTTGATAGCCATATTAGCAACAATGTTTATATACCTTGGTCACAAAAGTCCTTATCCAAGTACCTCCTAAAATAGTGTAATCTTGATGGACAATGCAACTTTTTACAAGAAACATAATGTTCAACAAATCATCATCGATGCAGAGTATATAGTGGAGTATTTGTCAACATATTTCGCTAGTTCTTAACCCGATTCAGCATAAATGAGACTTTGTTGAATAAATCGAACTTTCGGCGGGCAACAGAATCAGAGCACTCTCACCAGAGACATCGCGCGGTCAAGCATGGCAAAGCAGAAGTTTAAAATCAGCAATTGGAAAATATATCACAACGCACTACGGCAGCGAGGGTCACTGACGGTCTGGCTCAGCGATGACGCCGCCGTCGAATGGTACGTAGAGGCTGGTTGAAATCGGCGCGGCAAGCCACTGCGCTACACCGATATCGCAATAAGTACTGCGTTGATGTTTAAAAGCGTTTTTCACGTTAACCTGTTGGCGTTACAGGGGTTTTTCGACTCGTTTTTTTTCAGATAATGGATCTGCCGTTACGTTGCCCGTACGATAACAGCATCAGCAAACAATCCCGGAATGTTAAAGTCAACATCAAGACGCCGACACGTGGAGATATAGCTCATTTGATCATTGATTCTACCGGGCTGAAGGTTGTTCGACGAAGGGGAATGGAAGGTCAAAAAGCACGGAGCGGCAAAGCGGCGGAAGTGATGCAAGCTGCATCTGGCGGTAGACGCGGCGACGAATAAGATAGTGTGCAATGACCCATCCGTTATCAACGTCACGGACGCGCAAGCGCTGCCGGGACTAATAAGCAAAAAAAAAGCGGATAAAGAAAGCGTTGGCAGACGGAGCCTACAACGTGCACTACTCCCACGATAGACTCGCGCCTCAGAGTGTCTGATAGTGCTCGATGCCTTATACCATCCAATGATCTTTGTCATGCATCGTTTCTAATTTTGAAAAGTAAATGGTTTTACGCTCAAGACGGGTGATATGGGCACGTAAATTCAAATTATGCCGCTCTATTCACTGAATATACTTTGCTGTGTGCCTCAGACTCACTGATAGTAGTTAATGATTGTATATCATATAATGATCCTGTCATACATCGTTTCGGATTTTGAAAAGCAAATGGTTTTACGAGCAAGACGCTTGATGTGCCTACGTAATTTCAAGTTATGGAATTCTATCCGCTGAGTATGTTTTTTGCTTACTACATAACTGGTTGAATTTAATAAGACCTTATAACCGGAATATGTATCAATTATATAGAACGCTATTTTGAA
Source organism: Aphrophora alni (assembly GCA_963513935.1). Taxonomy (NCBI): domain Eukaryota; kingdom Metazoa; phylum Arthropoda; class Insecta; order Hemiptera; family Aphrophoridae; genus Aphrophora; species Aphrophora alni. The sequence continues at coordinate 180,237 of CAUPSG010000344.1, forward strand.
CTTTATTAACAGTGTTAATGATTATTTAGCGCTTGTTTTGGTCTAAAAAACATGACCAAGTGCTCGGTTTCTGCTCATACCTCAGGTTTTCTGATAGCGGTTGTAGTGCATAATCATTTACCGCTATCAGCAAATCTGAAGCACGACACACGATAGTCTGAAAATGAAGGAAGTTAAGCCAGTTATCCCGCCGCGTAGCGGTACGAAAGACTGGCTGCTGTCGAGGTACCCGGAGGAAAATCAGGCGCTAAATCACTAATTGCTGACAGGAAATAATGAGGCGTGAAAAAAAAGATAATGGGTTACCATAGGCGTTCACTGGCGGAAACGGCGATGTCGAGGATAAAGAAGATGTGTGCAAGTCGCTTGAGGCTACGGAACTACGATGCTCAGGTAGGAGAAGTAGTTGCATTAGTGAAACTGTTAAACAATATGCCGTTGTTGAGTGTCAAAATAGTGTGCGCATTGCCTGGAAATACGGAAACGGTTTATGGTCTATCCCAAAAGAAGTAGTTGTATAATGCGTCACGGTGATTTATGAGGGCAAAATATGGCTGGTAACAAGTGGAAGATTAGCGATGAGTTATAGGAGAGAATCTCTCCACTGCTCCCGGTAGACAAAACCTATCATTCACTGAGAACGCATTGCAAATGCGTTGATAATTGTGCCGTTATGAATGCCATTTTTTTGTACTCAGAAGAGACTGTCAGAGGAATGTGCTATATGCGACAGGTATTTGCTCATTAAACTCAGCCCACCTTCGTTTTTAAAAGTGGCGCGATGCCGAGGTTTTCGACCGGTTCTGTCAAAAAAAATTTTTTGCCTGTGATAAACTTGATGCTATTAACTGATCATAGTTGTCGATGCATGGCTGCCTGACAAAATCGCTACTTGCAGGCTCAAAAAAAAACAGGACACAACCCTATTGACCGGGCAAAGCAGGGTGTAAAGCGCAGCCTGATGACCGATGCGAACGGCCTTCTGCTTTCTATCTCGTTGTCGCCGGGGCGAATAGTTACGACATAAAACTGGTTGAAAATACGCTGAATGCACTAAAGACGGGTAGACCGAGTCGCAGGCTGCGTCTGTGCATGGACAAAGGCTATCAAGCCGAATGAGTTAAAAACTGTCTGAAAGCGCGTCGTTATGAACCCATATTTAGTCGAGAAAAGAGGAGTCTGATGCGATTAAAAACAGCGAATTTAAAGCTCATCGCTAGGTTGTAGAAAGAACACACAGCTGCATGCATCGGTTTCTGGGCATCTTGACGCGTTAGGAGAACAAGGAGCTTTATTAAATAAATTAAATTTTCGACGGTAAACAGGATTAGAGAACTTTAACCGCTGATATCACGTAGCGAACCGTGGAAAAGCAGAAGTTTAAAATCATCAATAGAAAAACATATAGACTTTATTAAATAAATATTTTTTGAGATATGGCAAAGCAGTTTTCGTATCTCTCAGAAAATGCGCACACTCTCTGGCATACCCAGCAACGTCATATTGTTTAAAGATTTCACTAATGCCATTGCTTATGCTACCTGAGTATCGTAGTTCCGCAGCGCCAATCAGACCTGCACAAACCTTTTTTATTCGCGACATCGCTGTTTCCGCCAGCGAACGCTGTTGCTAACCTATTTTCTCTTTCCACGTCTCGTTATTTCCTGTCCGCAATTGGTGTTATACCGTCTGATTTCGCTTCGTGTACCTCGATATTAGCTAGTGTTTTGCACCGCTACGCGGCGGAATAACTGCTTTAATTTCTTTCTTTTCAAGCTATCGTGGCAGTCGCGAACGTCGTAGGTTCCGTCTGCCAATGCTTTATTTATTTATCTGTCTGTCTGACCCATTAGTCACGGTAACGCCTGCGCCTTAGTGATGTTGCTTAATGATAGGTCGGCGCACACTATCTCATGTGTCGCTGCATCTATCGCCAGAAGCAGCTTGTACTACTTCCGTCGCTTTGCCGCTCCGTGCTTTTTGACTTTTTCATTCCCCTTCGCCGAAAACTTTAAGCCCTGTAAAATCAATCACAAGATGAGCAATTTCTCCACGTGTCGCCATCTTGATGTTGACGTGAACACTCCGGGACCGTTTGCTGATCCTGATATAATCCTGGCAACACATCGGCACATGCATTATCTGGAAAAACGAGACGATAAACTCCTTCAACGCCAGCAGGTTAAGCTTAAAGACGATTTTAAGCATCAGCGCAATCGTTATCGCTGTATTACTGTAGCGCAGTGGCCTGCCGCGCCGCTTTGAACCAGCCTTTTTGCACCATATGGCGACGGCGTCATCGCTGAGCCAGACCGTCAGAGAGCTCTGTTGCGTAGTGCGTCGTCATATGTTTTCCAATTGGTGATTTTAAACTTCTGCTTTGTCATGGTTCGCTACGCGATGTCAGGGGTGAGGGCGTTTTGGTTCTGTTGCCCGCCGAAAGTTTGATTTATTCAACAAAGCTAGAAAAAGGTCGAAAAACACGAGGCGATGCTGCATTTCACATATGGCACCATTGTCTGTAACAAAACCCATTTGGGATAGGCTCTTGATTATACCTCAAAGAATTATTTATTCAACAAAATGCATCTTGTATCAACTCAGGTTTGTTAATCTTTTGTTGCCACCTAGTCGATGCTTTTGGTAGATTTAATTAATTTAATGTGGAACACAGGTAAGGCCAATCAAAAATTGTTTCGCTGCTTCTCGCATACTTAACCTTTTATCTTCCCGTATAGATATCGCTTTACGTCTAAAGTTAATTGGATTTCTTATTTAAAATTGGGGGCTTTGTTGAATAAATTATTCATAAGATATAGGAAGGGCGTCTCAGTATCTCTCAGGTCATGCGCACACTGTTTGGCATACCTATCAACGTCATGTGGTTTAACGCTTTCACTAATGGCACTGCTTCTCGAATTTGCGGATCGTAGTACTTCAGGGTCAATCGACCTCTACATAGCTTCTTTATCTGCGACATCGCCGTTTCCGCCAGTGAATACTGGTGGTAAACCATGTTTTCTTTCCATGCCTCGTTACTCCTTTTTAGCAATTGGTGCGGTACACCCTGTTTTTGCTCCGGGTACTTCGACAGCAGCCAGGATTTCGCACCGCCATGCGGCGGGATAACTGGTTTGAATTTCTTTCTTTTCATTGCTTTGTTGGATAACGCGAACTTTCGGCGGGCAACAGAATCAGAGCACTTTAACCCCTGTCATCGCGTGGCGAACCATGCCAAAGCAGAAGTTTAAAATCATCAATTGGGAAACAGATAACGACGCACGACGGCAACTGGGCTCGCTGACGGCCTGATTTAGCGATGACGCCGTCGGTGCATGGTACGAAGAGGCTGGTTCAAAGCGGCAAGGCAGGCCACTGCGCTACAGCGATACAACGATAACTACTTCGCTGATGCTTAAAAGCGTCCTTTATCTTAACCTGCTGGCGTTGCAGGGGTTTATCGAGTCGTTTTCGAGATGATGGATGTGCCGTTGTGTTGCCAGGATTATACCAGCATCAGCAAACGGTCCCGGATTATTAACGTCAACATCAAGACGCCGACACGTGGAGAGGTGGCTCATCTGATGATTGATTCTAGCGGGCTGAAGGTGTATGGCTAAGGGGAATGAAAGGTCAAAAAGTACGGAGCGGCAAAGCGGCGCAAGTAGTGTAATCTGAATCTGGTGGTAGACGCGGCGACGCATGAGATAATATGCGCTAATCTATTATTGAGCAACGTTACGGACGCGCAGGCCTTGCCGGAAATAATAAGTCAGACAGACAGGCGGATAAAGGAAGCGTTAGTAGACGGAGCCTATGACATACACTATTCCAATGATAGCTTAAAAAATAAGGAAATTACGACAGCTATCCTCCGCGTAGCTGTACGGAACACTGGCTGGTGTTGATGTAGGCGGAGCGAAATCAGGTGCTAGAACACTAATTTTTGACAGGAAATAACGAGGCGCGGAAAGAGAAAGTGAGTTACCACCGGTGTTTACTGGCGAAAATAGTGATGTCGCGGATAAAAAAAACTATGTGCAGGTCGCTTGACGCGCCGGAACTATGATGATCAGGTGGGAGAAGCAATGGTATTAGTAAAAGCGTTAAACAAATATGACGTTGCTGCGTATGCCAAACAGTGTGCGCATTGCATGAGAGATACGGAACTGTTTCACATACCTCAAAAAAATTACTTATTCAACAAAGCATTATACCATATGAACTGAGAATGAAATCTACGTGTTGTAAAAATGCTCTCTTTTTTTGCTTTTTGCTTATGCCAATTCATACTCAACTGGGTTAAGAACTGACGAATATGTAGGCAAGTACTCCGGCATATACCCAAGATTAACAATAACTTCTTGAGCATTATGTTTTCTGTGAAAAGTTGCATTGGCTATTACGATTACACTGTTTTTAGGAAGTAATTGGATAAGTACTTGTATGACCCAGGCATAGAAAGCATCGCCATTAATATTGATGCAAAATAATTAGACAGTAAACAGCGTTACGTCCAATAAAGCGGAGATAAAATTTATTCTTTCCTTGGCTCGTCAGCTGTTTAGGACAAAACATCGTTGACATTTCGGATAATAACCGTGAGCCCGCGAGATCATCTGGAAGACCATTTTCACAAATAAAAACAATTGGTTTTAATCATTTCATACTATTGTTTTTGTTCAAATGCTTGCCTGGCGCTTTCGTTGGCTTTTAGATAACGCATAGTTTTATAGGTTACCCCTATCTTTTCAAGAGTTTGTTAATAGCCGTTTAACAAACGTCAAACGCTCTGAATGTTCTTTTTGCTAAGTACCTAAATATTTCTTAAAATCTTGTATCATTTTGGCTTTGTCGATATTTTCTTAACGCGTAGTCGATGCATATTTGGTTGTTTGATTAATTCAACGTGATACAGAGTCAGGGCCAATCCGAAATTGCTTCGATCTTTCTCGGATAATTAAATTTAACTTCTCAGTGTAGACATCATTTTACGGCTAAAGTCAATTAAATAGTTCATTTAAATAACGCAAAATTACGTTATTTAGTTATACATGCTGGCATCACCCACTATGTAATGACTCTCTTAAGCGGCTTTGAGACTACGAAGGTGGTGTGATAGCACTTCGCTGAAGGTTCGGTTATCGTTACTGTTTCCGCTTTTACCGGCTTTGTTGAATAAATCGAATTTTCGGCGGACAACAGAATCAGAGCGTCCTCACCCCTGACATCGAGTGGAGAACCATGGCCGAGCAGAAATTTAAAATTAACTATTAGAAAACATACAATAACGCACTAGGACAACGGGCTCGCTGACGGTGTGGCTCAGTAATAACGCTGTGCCGCATGGTACGAAGAGGCTGGCTCAAAGCGGCGCGGCAGGTCACTGAGCTATACCGATATAGCGATATCTACTGCGCTGATGCTTAAAAGCGTCTTTTATCTTAGCCAGCGAGCGCTGTAAGGGTCTATCGACTTGTTTTTTCAGATAATGAATGTGCCGTTGTGTTTCCCGGAATTATACCAGAATCAGCAAACGGTCCTGGAATCTTAACGTCAACATCAAGATGCCGACACGTGGATATATAGTTCATCTGGTGATTAATTCTATCGGGCTGAATTTGTTTGACGAAGAGGAATTGAAGGTCAAAAAGTACGGAGCGGCAAAGCGGTGGAAGTGGTCCAAGCTGTATCTGACGGTAGACGCGGCGATGCATAAGATAGTGTGCGCTAACCTATCATTGAGTAACGTCACGGACGCGAAGGCGTTGCCGCGACTAATCAGTTAGATACACAGGCGGATAAAGGAAGAGTTGGCAGACAAAGCCTACGACGTGCGCGACTGCCACGATAGCTTTTAAAAGAAGGAAATTAAGCCAGTTATCCCAAAGCGTAGCGGTGCGAAATACTGTCTGCTGTCGAGGTACTTTGAGCGCCATCAGGCGGTATACCACCAATTGCTGACAGGAAATAACGAGGTGTAAAAAGAGAAAGTTGGTTATCACCGGCGTTCACTTTCGGAAACAGCGATGTTGCGGATAAAGAAGATATGTGCAGGTCGGTTGACGCTGCGGGACTACGATGCTCAGGAAGGAGAATCAATGGCATTAGTGAAAGCGTTAAACCATATGCCGTTGCTGGGTATGCCAAACAGTGTGCGCATTGCCTCAGAGATACGGAAACTGCTTTGCCACATCTCAAAAAATTATTTATCCAACAAAACCGATTTTAGCCTGTATGTATACAGGCTGTCGTGATTCAGATTTATTGATTTCCTACACTCTAATTTTTAAAAATGCATATGGCAAAGATTGATGGTATCTTCCCATGTTGTAGTAAAGCCGGTGAAGTTCGATGTAATAGGCATTAGACATCTGGAGATTAAAGCTACATCTGCAAGCTGTGTTTAAAAACGTTCCAGGTGATTTTAATTATCCAGGCGCTCAACAGACATACACCAGACTATCGTTGATATGTTAATGAATGGTTCTGGATACAGGTTGTGTCTCAGATTTGCTGATAGCTGTGAATGATTATATACAATCAAATGATCTTGTTATTCATCGTTTCCGATTTTGAAAAACAAATTGTTTTACGCGCAAGACGTTTAATGTGCGTATGTAAATTTAAGTTATGCCGTTCTATTCGTTGAGTATATTTCCCTTACTACATGACTGGTTTAGTTCACCAAGTTCTTATAAACGGGCCATGCATGAGTCATGCAGAACACTATGTTAAACTTGCTTAACAGTGTTAATATTTTATGGCGGCTGGGCATTTCTTTGTCCAAAAACATGCGCAAGTGCTCGTTTTCTTATGCGATTATAAGCATAAAACAGCTAACGAGTATTATTCTAGTTCCGTACATGAGAGGATTTGTTGAATAAATCGAACTTTCGTCGGGCAATAGAATCAGAACGTTCTCACCCTGACATCGCGTGGTTAGCCATGGTAAAGCAGAAGTTTAAGATTACCAATTGAAAAACAGATAACGACGCACTACTGCAACGTGGCTCACTAACGGTCTGACTCAGCGATAACGCCGTCGACGTATGATACGAAAAGGCTGGTTTAAAGTGGCGCGGCAAGCTACTGCGCTACACCGATACAGCGATAACTACTGCGCTGATGCTTAAAAGCGTCTTTTACCGGCTTTGTTGAATAAATCAAGTTTTCGGCGGTAAGCAGGATCAGAACGATCTCACTGCTGATATCGCGTGCCGAACCGTAGTCAAGCAGAAGTTCAAAATCACCAACAGAAAACATATAACGACGCACTACGGCAACGATGCTATCTGACGGTCTAGCTCAGCGATGACGCCACCGCCGCATAGTACAAAGGGGCTCATCCATAGCGGTGAGACAGGGGTTTGTTGAATAAATAAATTTTTTTTAGATATGGCAATGCAGTTTCCGTATCTATCAGGCAATGCGCGCACTCTTTGGCATACCCAGCAACGTCATATTGTTTAACGCTCATACTAATGCCATTGCTTCTCCTACCTGAGCATCGTAGTTCCGTAGTATCAACCGACCTGCACATACCTTTTTTATCCGCAACATCGCTGTTTCCGTCAGAGAACGCCGGTGGTAACCCACTTTCTCTTTCCACGCCTCGTTATTTCCTGTCAGCAATTGGTGTTCTACCGCTTGATTTCGCTCTGGGTACCTCGACAGCAGTCAGTGTTTTGCACCGCTACGCGGCGGGATAACTGGCTTAATTTCCTTTTTTTAAACTATCGTGGCAATCGCGTACGTCCTAGG